>PITA01005377.1:0-96379 GCA_004023965.1 Spilogale gracilis
ACTGACAAAAACAGTACTTTAGAAAAATCTACCAGGCATTATCATGGAAGATAGATTGAAGGTAAATCAAGACTAGGAGGAGGCAGAGAACTTAGAATCATTAAGTAATAAAAGGAGGCTAAACGGTAGCTTTAGGGATGAAATAAAGGTCAAGGGACAAATGTAAGGAATATCTGAGAAGCAAATGAATAGGAGAGGTAACTGCTCAGATATAATGTAAATAAAGGAGAGGGAAGGGTCAAAGTCAATTTAAATCGTTAAATCTTGGTTGGATGGGAGAAGAAAAGGGAGAGATATAGCAGAATGAGCGGGTTGGGTGGGTAAGGGGTGGGAAGAAAGTACTAATTTTGTTTTGCTGCATTTCAAATTTAGGTGATGATGTAACTTCCAAAGGCAAACATCCTATAGATATTTGTAAAGTTTTTTATTTATTCATTCATTTAGTATGTCTTGAGTGCCAAGTTGATGTCGGACACCATGTGAGGCTCTAGTGAGAATAGTTTAGTAGAGTTGGAGTTTAAATGGGACATCTGGGTTGGTAGAAAAATGGGGGGGGTCTTCCAAAATATAGCTGGTGCTCCAAATCGTGAATATTAATCAGTGTCAAGAGACACAATTCTAATAGAGAGTGTCAAGAAGACACAATTTCTAGGAATATTCTCAGTTAAGGAGACATAATATTCCAAGTTAAGAAATGGACAAAGTTGGGGTGCCTTGAGTAGCTCAGTTGACTAAGAAATGGATAAAGAGGTGAGACCAGGATTGTAATTATTTTTATGTTAAATGCCAGTCATGTATCATTTTAAAATATTTATTTATAAAAAAAGTATTTGTACAGTGGTGTTCATATTTTTAAACCTTTTTATTTTGGAGTAATTTTAAATTCAGAGGAAGTTGCAAAATTAGTACAGAGGTCTCATTTACCCTTCCACCAGGGTTCCACAATGACTATATTTTACATAGCTAGAATACAATGTGAAAACAAGGAAATTGGCATTGGTATAATCCACTGACTTTATTCAGATTTCACCCATGTTACATGCACTCATTTGTGTATATGTGTTCCTAATTTTATGTCATGTTATCACACGTATGGATTCATAAAATCTTTCATCCTTAATTGTTAATTTTTTTTCTTTTTCCTCCAATTTTGTGATATAAAGAATCTATACAATTGGATTTTGTAATTTTTTATGTTTTATTGATACTCTTTAATGTTCAAACAGCAAATACAGCAAAAATCCAAAGAGTTTTAAAATATCTAATTAACAAGGTATTTATACATTTTTTATACTATTGGATGTATTGAGCCAGAGCCTTCTGAGAACTTTAGCCAGTCATTCATTGTTTCTTAAGTTCTTTATCAGTAAAATGTGAATTATGATTTCTAAAACCCTGCAATTCTATAATTTTAGAATTCTAATTCTTAGGTCACTTGGTTTCTTGATCTAAAGCATAAACTTTCTGCCTTAATTCTTTCTGACTCAGGGTCAGTCTGTTATCTTATTAGGCCAGTGGCCACTGGGGCACAGTTAATAACTCTCTAATTATAGTAAATAATACTCTGTTAGTTGGAAAGATCGTAGCATATCTTCCACAAGTGGCTCCTTCTTCAAAAGGGTTTGCAAATATTAGGTAATGTGATAATACACTAATAATTGTTCTAACAAAAATAACTTACATTTTTTGAATGAAAATATTTGTTACCCCATTATTTTTAATAATAATTTAACTAAAACATTACAAACCATTTCTGTTCTGACAACGAACAACATCAGCAGTGAGCTTCATTTGTACTTAATCAGATAAAAATTTGTGATACTCTGACATGGGCTACACAAGGAGGAGGTTTCCGCTGTTTAGGAAGAAAATAGTATTGGGTCAGTTGCCAAGAAAATTAATCTTTATAAATGGAATTCACCTCCTTACCCCCAGAAAAGATATAGAATTAATTTTATGAAAATAGATGAGCTTTTGTGCTTGGACAAAAGTGTTAGTAAAAGATCCACATAAATAAGATCAATGTTAAAGTAAATATTTGCAGGCTGAGTAAATACCACTTTCTAAAAGTGGCAATGATATGTAGACTTTGTACAGTAGTCATATTAGAAAGCTTAACAATTTAATATATTGATGGCAACACAGTTATAGTAAAGTTAAATTTCTAATTCAGTAATATTCTAGTAAAAATACCCCAGAACAGTGAACTAAAATACTTCATGTTCTTACTTTTACTGAACTAAAGTTAATGGAGTATATTTAAATCCTCAAAGCACTGCACTGTTCGGTAGCTTGTTCCACTTACATCTGTACTAATAGTTCTGTTTCATGATACTAAGATTCTCTCAAGAGAAAATTTAAGAACACAGAGTACTTGCTTTTAGTCAATAGAGTTGTTAGAGAAAACAAAACAAAACAAAAACACAATTTCTCTGCAAGAAGTATTAAACCCAAGTGTTTAAAGTTAATTATGGCAAAACCAAAAATAGAACATATAAAACATATATATGTATTTTTTGTGTCATCTTCAAATTTTTGGTAGAGAACCTGAGCCTGATTTGGGACTCTAGATATACTTTGTTCTCATATTTAAGAATATGTATCCATTTTGGAAATATCTTAAGAGATGGAATACTATATAGAGACCATTTGCTTACAGATCCTTAGAAGCAGTTTCAGGAATGGGATAAGAACCAAGTTTTTCTGACTCAAAAATTTACTGCTCTTTGGTGTATTCAGCACTAATATCTACAAATCATTTCGATAACTTTATTTAAATAGAGGGGAACCTCTAGTGAGGAGCAGTCAGTACTTTGCTTTTCTATATTGCATTTACTTCATTTACTTCTTTAAAAGTTGTAGTAAAGTACCATTTGTATTAAATCAGGTACCTTTTTTATTCAATAAATTAAGCTATATGTTCAAACATTATTTTCTATTTTTTGGAAAAGGAAAATTAAGTATAAATAGGGGAAAACAACATTTGTAACATATATAACAAAGAGATAAAATTCTCACTTCATTTGGGACTCATAAAGATATAAACATGCCAAAGGGAAAAATATTACCAAAGACAGTCATAAAGGATTCCTCCATTTATTTAAAAGATATTTTCTTAATGCTTTCAATATACCCTATACTCTGCTATGCATTAGGAATACATTGAACAAGTATTTATTGACTACATGCCATATTGCTTAAAAAAAGATTTATTTAGAATAATCCCATTTTGCAAAAGTTTGTATGTATACATTCATAAAAATATCTGAGAGGATATAAAGTGGTTATCAGTGGGTGTTCAGATTTGCTTGTTTGATACTTATACAATAGCAAATGTGCATTTCTTTTGTAATGAAGTTTTATTAAAGTGTTTAAAGCTTACAGACATGAAATTATTCAATCATTTCACCTATTGTCAAGAATTTTTTTGGCAATAAAAATACATATTTTTGTTATGTAATGGAAGATGGATTCTAACAGAAAGGGATTCCTTCTTTTCTTTTTAAATTTTTAAATATATTTTTTAAAGAATTTGTTTATTTATTTTAGAGAGATACAGATAGTGACAAGAAATAGTGAGAGAAAGCACAAGCGGGGAGGGGAGGGAGAAGCAGGCTCCTGCTAAGCAGGGAGTCCGACGTGGGGCTCTGTCCCAGGACCCTGGGATCATGACCTGAGCCAAAGGCAGATACTTAACTGCCTGAGCCATCCAGGTGCCCCCCCTTTTTAATTTTATTTATTTATTTGAGATAGAGATAGTGACAAGAGATAGTCCTTTCTTTCTTTTATACCACTATAATCCCACCTCCTGGATCCTGCTCTCAAGATATAACAGATACACATTCACAGACAGACATGCACACAGAAGCAAATACATGGACACAAGACAGTCTCTCACATAGTAGATACACAGACACATATCATAGCAACACAAACAAAGATTCACAGGGTTATTAAAACTTTTTTAAAAATACTTTTTAAAGTCATTTCTACACTCAATGTGGGGCCCAAACTCAGAACCCTGAGATCAAGAGTCACATGCTCTATCGACTGAGTCAGCCAGATACCCCCAAAACTTACATTGGTGTAAGTGAAAATGTTTGGCAGAGATATGAATATGGTTTTTATATTTTTTATTTTTTAATTTTATTTTTAATTTTTTAGAGAAAGCAAGCAAGCAAGCTGGGGAAGGGGCAGAATGAGAGGGAGAGAGAATCCTCAAGCCAACTCCCTTCTGAGCCACCCAAGCACCACAAACTTTTATAGACACTTTCAGTCGTTAGCTCTATAATTAGTTGTAAAACTGAAAATATTGAGTATCAGGGAATTTTTCATTCTTACTATATCATATATTTTTAAAAAAATACTCATCGTTGAGTGATGAACATTGTTTGGGGAGGGTATGTATTGTGGTGAGTGCTGTGCATTGTGTAAGAGTGGTGAATCACAGACCTGTACCCCTGAAACAAATAATATGTTATATGTTAATAATAAAAAGGAAAAGTACTCATCAACATACCACTAACAGAATTATAGAATTATTACATTTTCTAGCTGGATAGTATATACACATATATAACATACATATATTTGTTCCCTGTAAATTTATTTAATTTTATTATTATTATTTAAAGATTTTATTTATTTATTTGACAGAGAGAGAGATTACAAGTAGGCAGAGAGGCAGGCAGAGGGAGAGGAGGAAGCAGGCTCCCCACTGAGCAGAGAGCCCAATGCGGGCCTTGATCAACTCAGGACCCTGAGATCATGACCTGAGCTGAAGGCAGAGGCTTTTTAACCCACTGATCCGCCCATGCGCCCTATTTAATTTTATTATTATTTCAATGGTTTTTATATTGATTTTCTTGGGATTTCTAGGCATACAACCATAGAATGATTATATGAAAATGATTATTTTATTCCTTTTTTCCATTTTTAACATTTCAGTGTTATTTTTCATTTCTATTTGTTTTCAGTAAGTTAAGTTTTATGCAAGCTGAGTTTGCATAAATTTATTATTTTTAGGTAAACTTATCAGATTTTTATGAGTATGTTTCTTGAGGCATGAGCCAAGTAAAGATGCTTAGGAGAGAAATATAGAAACTAAGAGTTTGAGATGTGAGAATTATCAATGTATATACGATTGTAGAAGCCATGAGAATAGATGAAAGGACTCCAAGAGGAACAGTATGCAGCATAAGAAGAGAAAAGGTCTAGGGTGGAACCCCAAGAAACAGCAGCATATAAAAGAGTGGCAGAACAAGGCAACGCCAAAGTGACCAGGAGGGAGGTAAGAAAAAATTAAGGAGAGCGCTTTGTAATAGAAGAAAAAAAGCTGGCATTTCAGAAAGAGGAAACACATTTGTAAGGCCTTGAGGAAACTGGAGAGACTTTGATATTGGGCAATATGGAAGCTGTTGACAACCTTAAAAACAGCAGCTTGAATGCAGTGGAAAGGGTGAAAACTATACTATAGTGAGCTGAGAAATGAGTAGCATGTGAGGAAAGACTGACCCATTTATAAACAACACTTTGAAGAAGTTAAGCTTAATCACTAGACTTAATTATAGATTTATCAAAGTTGCTGCTGAAGGCAAAACCAATAGAAAGTATTTTATACAAAAATAAATAGGTAGAAGATGAAAAGGAAAAGTCCTTTTGTAATAACATCTAAGAATATCAAGTAACTAGGACTAAACCAAAAAAGTTCAAAACCAAAAAACAAACATATAGCAGGTCTATGGAGAAAATTATAAAAGCTCTTATTGAAAAGCATTAAAAAAAGATCTGTATAAATGGAGATGTGGACTATGTTCATAAATCAGAAAATTAAATCCTAAACATAGATTTAATAGAATCTCAAAATCTCAACTGATTTTTTTGTATAATGTGACAGTATGCTTTTTTTTAATTTAAATTATTTAACATGTATTATTGGTTTCAGAGATACAGCCCTGTGGTTTATCAGTCTTATATAATACCCAGTGCTCTTTACATCACATGCCTTCTTTAATGTCCATCACACAGTTACCCCACTCCTCTGCCCCCTTCCCCTCCACCAACCCTTAGTTTGTTTCCTGTGATTTGTCTCCTATGGTTTGTCTCCCTTGCTGATTTCATCTTGTTTTATTTTTTCCTCTCTTCCCCTGTGATCCTCTGTTTTGTTTCTTAAATTCCAACATCAAAATTCAGAGCATAAATAATTATCTTTCTCTGATTGACTGACTTTGCTTAGCATAATACCTTCTGGTTCTATCTGTGTCATCACAAATGGAAAGATTTCTTTTTTTTAAATGACTGAGCAATATTCTATTGTGTGTGTATATACCACATCTTCTTTATCCATTCATCTGTTGATAGACATCTGGACTCTTTCCATAATTTGGCTATTGTGGACATTGCTGCTATAAATTTTGCGGTGCAGGTGCCCCTACAGATCACTGCATTTGTATCTTTGAGGTAGATACCCAATAGTGCAATTGCTGGGTCATAGGGTAGCTTCTTTCAATTTTTGAGGAATTTCCATACTGTTTTCCAGAGTGGCTGCACCAGCTTGCATTCCCACCAGCATTGTAAGAGGGTTCCCCTTTTTCGGCATTCTCACCAACATCCATCCTTTCCTAACTTGTTAATTTTAGCCATTTTGACTGGTGTGAGGTGATATCTCGTTGTGGTTTGATTTCTATTTCCATGATGCTGAGTGACATGGAGCATTTTTTCATGTGTCTGTTAGCCGTTTGGATATCTTCTTTGGAGAAATGTCTGTTCACGTCTTCTGCCCATTTCTTGATTGCATTATTTGTTCTTCAAATGTTTGAGAAGTTCTTTATAGATTTTGGATACTAGCCCTTTATCTGATATGTCATTTGCAAGTATCTTCTCCCATTATCTTTTGTAGGTAGTCTTTAGGTTTTTTTGACTGTTTTTTATTGTGCAAAAGTTTTTATTTTTTAATTTTTTTAATTTTTTTATTTTTTTAAAGATTTTATTTATTTATTTGACACAGAGAGAGATCACTGTAGGCAGAGAGGCAGGCAAAGAGAGTGGAGGAAACAGGCTCCCTGCTGAGCAGAGAGCCCGACGCGGGCCTCGATCTCAGGACCCTGAGATCATGACCTGAGCAGAAGGCAAAGGCTTTAACCCACTGAGCCACCCAGGTGCCCAAAAGTTTTTATTTTTATATATATATTTTTTAAAGATGTTATTTATTTATTTGACAGAGAGAGAGATCACAAGTAGGCAGAGAGGCAGGCATAGAGAGAGGAGGAAGCAGGCTCCCTGCTGAGCAGAGAGCCTGATGCAGGCCTTGATCCCAGGACCTGAGATCATGACCTGAGCCGAAGGCAGAGGCTTTAACCCACTGAGCCACCCAAGCGCCCCTAAAAGTTTTTATTTTGATAAAATCCCAATAGTTCATTTTTGCCTTTGTTTCCCTTGCCTTTGGAGACATGTTTAGCAAGAAGGTCCTGCAGCTGAGGACACCGTGTTTGCTGCCTGTACTCTCTTCCAGGATTTGGATGGGTTCCCGTCTCACATATAGATCTTTCATCCATTTTGAGTCTATTTTTGTGTGTTGTGTAAGAAAATGGTCCAGTTTTATTCTTTTGTATGTGGCTATCCAGTTTTCCCAACACCATTTGTTGAAGAGACTGTCTTTTTTCCATTGGGTATTCATTCCTGCTTTATCAAATACTAGTTGACTGTAGAGTTGAGGGTCCATTTCTGGGTTCTGTATTCTGTTACATTGATCTGGGTTCAGTATTCTGTTACACTGATCTGACAGTACATACTGTCATAATGATTACAGCTGTGTAATAGAGTTTGAAGTCTGGAATTGTGATGCCACCAGTTTTGGTTTTCTTTTTCAACGTTCCTTTGACTATTTGGGGTCTTTTCTGGTTCCTTACAAATTTTAGGATTATTTGTTCCAGCTCTGTGGAAAAAGTTTATAGTATTTTTTTTTTAAGATTTTATTTATTTATTTGACAGAGAGATCACAACTAGGCAGAGAGGCAGGCAGAGAGAGGAGGAAGCAGGCTCCCTGCTGAGCAGAGAGCCCAATGCAGGCCTCGATCCCAGGATCCTGAGATCATGACCTGAGCTGAAGGCAGAGGCTTTAACCCACTGAGCCACCCAGGTGGCCAAAAGTTGATAGTATTTTGATAAGGATTGTATTGAGTGTGTAGATTGCTCTAGAGAGTATAGATATTTTAACAGTATTTGTTCTTCCAGTCCATGAGCATGGAACCTTTTTCCATTTTTTTGTACCTTCCTCAATTTCTTTCATGAGCATTCTAGAGTTTAATGAGTAAAGATCCTTTGCCTCTTTGGTTAAGTTTATTCCTAGATATTGTATGGTTTTGTGTGCAGTTGTAGATGGGATCGACTCCTTAATTTCTATCTCACTGTTAGTGTATTGGAAGGCAGCTGATTTCTATGTATTGATTTTATATCCTGCCACTTTGCTGAATTCCTTTATGGGTTCTAGTATTTGGGGATGGAGTCTCTTGGGTTTTCCACATGGGGGATGATGCCATCTGCAAAGAGTGAGATTTTGACTTCTTTGCTGATTCAGATGCCTTTTATTTTTTTGTGGTTGTTGTCTGATTGCTGAGACTAGGACTTCTAGTATGATGTTGAACAGCAGTGATGATAGTGGACATTCTTGCTGTGTTTCTGATCTTATGTGAGAAATCAAAGAAACACACTGATGATAATAAAATAATAGTAGGCTTATATATTTGGCTGCTCCCATGTTAGGGGCATAAATATTTACAATTACTAGATCTTGTTGGATAGATCCTTTAATTATGATGTACTGTCCTTCCTTATCTTTTATTACACTCTTTGCGTTACAATCAAATTTATCTGGTACAAGGATTGCCATCCCAGCTTTCTTTTGATGTCTATTAGCATGATAGATGGTTTTCCACTCCCTCGCTTTAAATTTGGAGGTGTCTTTGGGTCTAAAATGAGTCTCCTGCAGACAACATATTGATGGGTCCTGCTTTTTTATCTAGTCTGACACCCTATGTCTTTTAATTGTGGCATTTATCCCATTTACATTCAGAGTAACTATTGAAAGATATGAATTTAGTGCCATTGTAATATCTGTAAAGTCACTGTTTCTGTGTATTGTGTCTGTTCCTTTCTAGTCTGTGGTACTTTTGGGGTCTCTCTTTGCTTTAGAGGATCCTTTTTAATATTTCTTGTAGGGCTGGTTTGGTGATCACAAATTCTTAAAGTTTCTGTTTGTCCTAGAAGCTTTTTATCTCTCCTTCTATTTTGAATGACATCCTAGCTGGAGAAAATAATCTTGACTGCGTATTTTTCTCATTTAGCACCCTGCCACAATATGTTTCTAAAACTTACATAAGATTGTAAAGAGCCTAGGACAGGCAAGAGACTTTTGAAGAAGTAGAATTGAGTAGAAGTAGTTATCCTAACACCATAAAAAATTTTTTTCTATCACCATATTGAAGATAGCATGATATTGGCAGGCTAGCCAAATACACTAACAGAAAAGCATAGACCCATGCATTTATGGATACTTAACTATATGAAATAGGTAGCACCACAGAACAGTGGGAAAAGAACACTTTTTTAAATAAATGATGTTTGAACAGTTGGATATCCATATGGAGAAAAGTAAAGTTGCATCATATACAAGTCATTTCTAGATATATTAAACCTTACATGTGAAAGGTAAAATATAAACTTAGAAAAATAATATAGAAAAAATTATGATTTCAGGTTAGAGAGGAATTTCTTAAACAAGACAGAAAAAGTTCTAACTATAAAGGAAATTTGACATCATGAAATTGAAGGGCTTCAGAAAAACAAAGAAAAGAATAAGCCATGGATCATGAAGACATATTTGTCACAGAGATAGCTAACAAGTGACTATAATGTAGGGTAAAGAAATCATTCAGATCAAGGGGAAAAGACTACTCAATGTAAAAATGGACAAAAAACTTCAACAAATACCTATAAAAGAAGAAACCCAAATGCACAATAAAAAATCAATCTTATTATTGTTAGATAAATGTGAATTAAAATCACAGTGACTTACTTTCCACCGGAAGTGACAAAAATTCAAAGGTGGTTACTTTACTGACAATATAGAGTAACATAATCACTCATATATTATGTGTATATATAAGTTGAAGTTACCACTTGAGATAATTGGTGTTATCTCATAAAATTAAATATGTGCATATTTTATTACGTATAATCCCAGTCCCATGTATATACTGTAGAGAAAATTGCATATATAGGTACATGTAAAGTATTTTCATAACGATATTATTTGTGTTAGCCCCAAACTGGAAACAACACATATTCATCAACCCTAGAATGGATGTATAAATAATAGTACTTTTGTGTATTTAAATTCTGTACAACACTGAAAATGAACAAACTGTTGCTACATGAGTGAAACTTCTGTAAATACCATTGAACAAAAGAAGCATGACACAATGGAGCACACACACCATGACTTTACTCACATCAAGTTCTAAAATAGGCAACTTTGTTTCTTAGGATTGCACACTTGGGTAGTTGTATTGATATTCTAAAGCTAGATAATTAAAAATTGCTTAATATTTCTTTTCTTTTTTTAATTTTATTTATTTGACAGAGAGAAACACAGCCAGAGAGGGAACACAAGCAGGGGGAGTGAGAGAAGGAGAAGCAGGCTTCCCGCCGAGCAGGAAGCCTGATGTGGGACTCGATCCCGGGTCTCCAGGATCATGACCTGAGCCGAAGGCAGTCGCCCAACCAACTGAGCCACCCAGGCGCCCTAAAATATTGCTTAATAAAATTTGTGGGCAAGGTTTGGGAAAAGCTATAAGGAATACAATTAGTGGTACAGGGTCCTAGTCCTGATAACAGGAGGAACCATTACTATTCTTTTTTTTTTTTTTTAAGATTTTATTTATTTATTAGAGAGAGAGAGAGAGATCACAAGTAGGCAGAGAGGCACGCAGAAAGAGAGGAGGAAGCAGGCTCCCTGCTGAGCAGAGAGGCATTAACCCACTGAGCCACCCCAGCGCCCCAGAACCATTACTGTTCTTAAGTCAGAAGGGAAAGCAGAATCCAGAGGGCGAGAGTTGCATGAAGAGTTAAGTCTCCTAGAAATAATAGCCTTTGGTTGTTGTGATAGTTAATTTTGTATATCAATTTGACTTGGCCATGGTGCCCATGTATTTGTCAAACTTATTCTGTATTTCTGTGAAGGTATTTTCAAATATGGTAAAATAAGGTATTTTCAAATAAATTAACATTTATTAAAATTTTTTTTGAGCAGAATTGGCATACGATGTTGTTAGTTTCAGGTGAACAACACAGTGATTCAGTTTCTCTATATGTTATACTATGCTCATCGCAAGTATAGTTGCCATCTGTCACCATACAACACTATTACAACATTACTATATTCCCTATGTTGTCCCTTTTATTCTTGTGACTTATTCATTCTAGATTAACACATAAATTAGTGGATTTTGAGTAAAGCAAGTTACCCTCTATAATGTGGGTGGGTCTCACCCAATCCTCTGAAGGCCTTAATAGAACAGAGTAACCACCCCAAAACAAGAAGGAATTTTACCAGCAGACTGTCTTTGGAATTGAACTACAACTCTTCCCCACATCTCCATTCTGCTGACCTACCATCGGAAAGGTTTTGGTTTTACCAAAATTCTACAATTGCATGAGACGATTCTTTAATAACTCTCTCTCTCTCCTTCTCTCTCATATATATGTCTGATATATATATGACATATATATCAGGGCAGTATGTATAACAATATTGTATATTAAAACACATGTGCACGCACATGCGTGCGCACACACACCCTATTTATTATGTTTTTCTGTGTACCCTGATGAGTACAGTTGATAATAAAACCAACCTGGCTAGCCCTTGGGGAGACTTTCTAGGGGAGGAGGCAGGGGAGGAAAATATCCTGTTTCATTCCATTCCCTCTGATCTCTCTGTCAATAAATACAAGCGGAAGCCAGAGACCAAAGGAACCTGTTGATGTAGTTCATACAAGGTAGCTTCCCAGTATATAGAGCAGGGTGAAGAGAGAAGAGTGGGTCTGGGTAGGCAAAAAAAGAGTTAAATGTTATAAAGAAAAACTGGGAAGTTATTACCATAAAATTCAGAATGGTGGTTCCCTAGGAGGGTGAGAAAGTAACTATCTAAAAGGGACACAAGTATTGGGGTATTTCTTTATCTGAATGATGGTTAAATGGGTGTTTGTTTTATAATTATTCATTAAACCATGCATTTATGGATGCTTTAATTATGTATTTTTATGCTTTTTGTATATTTAATAATTTAAAAGTTTAAAGAAGAAAACAATACTGAACAATAAGAACTTGTATAATAGTTGAGTTTTAAAAGTCATAACAATTTTCCAGGTGAGCAAGTTTGTAGCACTTTAAATAGTTTGTTTAAAACACTAGGAGCTTGTGGGGTGCTTGGGTGGCTCAGTTGGTTCAGTGACTGTCTTCGGCTCAGGTAATAATCCCGAGGTCCTGGGATCGAGGTCTGCATTGGGCTCCCTGCTCAGTGGGGATCCTGCTTCTCCTTCTCCCTCTGCTCCTCTTCCTGCTTGTGCGCGCGCTCTCTCTCTCTGTTGAGTAAATACATAAAATCTTTAAAAAATAAAACACTAGAAAGTTGTTATAAACAAGCATACAAGTCCTGAGAAGTGAAGCTATTAAATAACTCAGGACTAAAAGATATTTTCTTCCAAAAAAAAAAAAAATGTTACTTTGAGCCAAATGGCGAAGAAAAAATAGCGAGGGACTTGGATGTGTGTAAATACTGACAGTAATGAATAGTAGAGAGGTAAATGTTGAAGAAACTAGAGAAGAAAGAGGAAACAGATGGAGTGCAGTTCCTCCAGTGTCAAAAGGGGAAGCACACACAGCACTACCAGAGGGATTAGCCTTAAATAAGATGAGGGATATTTATTGCACTGTGACTGAAGGAAAAAGAGAAAGATGTATTTGGCTACATATAAATTTGTCGGCTTAGTAGTGGGAAGCTGACGAGAGTTCTCCATCTGATGCTTCCTTCTTCTCTGGGACAGAAAGCATGAGAGAAGAGAAGGAGGGGAAGAGATGTCAAATCTTTTAGACAGAAGGCAGGGAGAAGGCTTGAACCACTTTGGAGAACAAGAACAATAAGTAGGTTTGCCAAGAAGTACAAAATACTCAATTGAAGTTAGAGACCATGAATTTGTAACATCATCAACCTAATGGTGATTTATATAGCATTATTTAGCAACCCATATATGGGTGTAGAAAAGTCAGACACCTGGATTGATCCCTGCAGGATTGGGGTTTTGGACTGAAGGAGAATAGAACAAGGAATGTGAGGCTAAGGACAAAGAGAAACACCATGGGATCTCAAATGTATAGGACAGGAAATGAAGACAGAAGAGGGCTAGTAGAGAGGGAGGACATGGAAGGGTCAAGGTTTTGGTAAGGAGCAAATGAATGATGGAAATGGAAGGATGGAAGGTTTTATGTCCAGGTTGTAGAATATCTGAATGAGAAATAGTTGCAGGTAGCAATAATACCTGAAAACTGGCCATCGGAAAGGAGGGATGAAGTGGGGTGGAGGTGAAGGTCATCAAAGATAAAGAGACTAAGAAGTTGAAAAAGTAGTTCATGTGGATACTGACATCATGGAGGAACATAGACATATTTGAAATAGAAAAATAGTGGACATTGTATGAGGTGGGAGTGGGGTTGACTGAGATGTAACTAAATGGCAGCATCAGATAGAAGGAAGTAGAGTAAATGGCTCCTTGGGTCCGAAGGACAGTTCTTCAGGACAATAGAGGAATAATTGTCTGGTTCTCTCCTCTACCCCAATTGGAATTTTAGAAAGTAAACTAGAAAAGAAGAGCCACTGTACCCCAGTGTTCATTGCAGCAATGGCCACAATCATCAAACTGTGGAAAGAGCCAAGGTGCCCTTCAACAGATGAATGAATAAAGAAGATATGGTCCATATATACAATGGAATATTATGTCTCCATCAGAAAGGATGAATACCCAACTTTTGTAGCAACATGGACCGGATTGGAAGAGATTATGCTGAGTGAAATAAACCAAGCAGAGAAAGTCAAATATCGTACGGTTTCACTTACCTGTGGAGCATAAGAAGTAACAAGGAGGACAGTAGGAGAAGGAAAGGAAATGTGAATTGGGGTAAATCAGGGAGGGAGATGAAATATGAGAGAGTTTGGACTCAGAAACAAACTGAGGGTTTGGGAGAACTGAGGGGATGGGTGAACCTGATGGTGGGTATTAAGGGCACATATTGCATGGAACACTGGGTGTGGGGCATAAACAATGAATCTCGGAACATTGAAAAAATACAGTATTAAAAAAAAAGAAAAGTTTTGTAGGAAAAAAAATGCATAGACAAACATAGATGACCAGGATAAGGTATAGTTGGGCCTGTAATAAGGATATCAGGGAATAGGGCATATTAATTAAATTGGCTATAAAGCTTTCAATAATTCATTCTAAATGCCCTGATTTTGAGTAGTGGGTGGTATTGGTATCCTAGATTGGTATCCCATTTCCCAGTTAGCAATCCCAGATTGTCCAGGTTGGCTCTGGAAGAGTCCAAGTTTTTAGGTCATTCCCTGTTCTGAGAATCTAGTAGTAAAGAACACTTGCACACTAAACACAAATGTTTGCATACTAGTTCAGTGGGTTATCAGATTCCTTTGAAGCTCTAGGTTAAGAACCATATTTGGAAGATAGTTTTGTAAATATGGTCATTGGATAATTCTATCATGTAGGTAGATATTAGTCTTTCCTAAGGCTGAACTTGCCAATCAGAAGAGAAAACTTTAGAAAATTGATCAAGTTACAAATCAGCCCAAATTTCCAGTTTTCTCTGAAAAATAATGTCTCCTTAACAATTCAGTGCTGGCATAACTTCAATTAAAATGTGTTTATATATACAGAACATCCCTGGGATCAAAATGACTTGTACCTTAGGTGCTTAATAAATGTTTGCTGAACTGAAAGGATAAGAGGAGACTTTCCATGTAGACTTCCCTGCTGGGAAAAGAAGGTGTTGGCTACATATCATAGGTTTCTAGGCCCTTTGATAGTTACCCTTCTCATTATAAGTGAGCAAATTGGTGTTCTAGTTTATACACTGGCCTCCTGTGCATTGAGTTAGCACAAACCTCATCCCTTGAGTATGATCAACTCTGGGCACTCTGACAAAATTAAGTTTCTGGACTTGCAAAACTGAGGAATGAGCCCAGGAAAATGTGACTTGACTGGGGGAATATCATCCTGAGCCCAGCCTGCATGACCCAGCTGGCCTCTCCCTATGAACACTTCTAATTTGTTGTTTAGAACAACTCTACTGAAATCATTTTTACCTCCTGCAATAAAAATCTGAGACCACGATGGAGTTAGCAAAACACTGTGGTAATCGCGGTTAATGCAAGAAGACTAAGTAATGCATTAGAAATCATAGTGAGTTAATAAAATATAGTGGCTGAAAATGTCTCCTAATTCTAGAGTCTAGCACAGGGAGTTATTAACAGTGTATATAATTTATGACTGTTTATGGGTAGTGACCTAGTAACAGACTGTTCCACTTTAAGGCTACAGCCTGTGAGTACTAAAATGCTTTTAACAAACAAAGCCGACTCTGCTCTTTTGACTGGTTTGTTTTGTTTGTATTATACTTCATTGCTTCTTGTGTTATGCCAGAGTTGCACATTTCTGATTGTCTCATTCTTCTTGTTCATAGAATCATAAACTTTTCCCATTACTCTGAAAAGTGGGACATAATGACCAGTAAAAATGAGATTTTTTTCTAACATGGCAACCATCCCAATAACAATTACTGATTATTCTTTTGTTTCTGTTCACCTATAAAAAGGTAACTAACCTAAGTTCAACAAAATGTCATTTCTTGCTAGATTTCACTAGAAGAAAAGAGTTTTCTTGCTCTCAGAATTCATAAGTTCTAATCATTTGTCAGTTTGGTATGTGGGAAAAAGAAGTCACAGTATAAACATGCACATCCTTTAATTTTATGTGCTGGTAAGTAATTTAATCCTTATTTTTATATTAAATCAGCAAGAATATACTATGGCTTAAAGGCAAAACTTGAGAATTTAAACAAAGCCCTGGGCTTGCAGTGGGGAAGGATGGGAGTTTAGGGATGGGATGTTGGGGGATAGTTGTTTAGGTTCCTCTCTTTTGGGTGATATTTCAGTGGAAACTTTGAGAAGCACTGCTTGCCACTGGGATTAGTCCAGAATCATCTTCGCTTTGTTTCTCCCACTTAGCACTTCCCTGAGAAAGGTCTAGATACTTTTGAATGAAAATACTAAATTTTTTAAAGTACATTGAATTGCCCTTGTCCCACTCTGGTCCTAAAACTGGAAGGAGCTTGTAACACTAGAACATCTTGAACACTGGACATGCCCCCTTATTAACAGAAATAGTATTGGCCCTGTAGGAGTGGGGACAGTTACTGGTTGGGAAGGGAGTTTGGATCTGGCTATAGTCGGGAAAAAACTGGTAGTGTAACTGGAAAGATGATAATAACTATGCAAGTCTAGATATTTTAATTTGAAGAAGAGAGAGTATTAATAAAAAATAATACTGAAATCTCATATTAAGATTTAAAACATTGAATGGGCTCTAAATCATGGAGATGACTATTAGTAAAATATGCCCAGGGAATCTCTGGAGAAGGTGAGAATCAAGACAAAAGAAGAGAAAAATATGTCCCTAAGTTAAGCTGAAAATTTTAAAAGCCTCACTAGGTGATGTTAGGAGGCCAAAAGGACTATTCACCAAATATTTACTTAATATTTAATGGTATAGGGACACCTGGGTGGCTCAGTTGGTTAAGCGACTGCCTTCAGCTGAGGTCATCATTGAGTCCCACATCAGGCTCCCTGCTCGGTGGAAAGCCTGCTTCTCCCTCTCTCATTCCCCCTGCTTGTGTTCCCTCTCTGGCTGTGTTTCTCTCTGTCAAATAAATAAAATCTTTAAAAAAAAATTTAATGGTATAAGCTGGGCTTTTCTTAGGAAAAAAGCCTATAAGAAAATTTCAGTTCTTGGTCACTGTAAAATGGAGTTTTTAGCTGCAGACAGGATTATAGACTTGGGAGTGAAAAGTAAAAGGCAAGGTGAGGAAAATCAGCATCAGAAGTATTGTATGAGAGCATAAATCAGGTAAATTGGTTTGTCCAAGCTGTTGAATGAAAAAGGAGAGCATTTCAAAGCAGGCTTGTGAAATGCGCAATTGGGATAATGCCCAGTGGATGGTCATAGCAGTGAGGCATAGAAGAGAAGGAAGGAGTAAGAAATGAGGAAGACTTAAGAGCAATTTACCATTATAAATGGCATAAATTTTAGTACAGTTAACCCTAGAGCCAGATTATAGTAATATTGAAAAAATCTATTTTTTAATGTATTAGAGGTCTTCGAAAAGGTCTATCAGGAAAGTGTTACACTGTTTAATATTCCATATTTCTATATGGCTACAAATGGAAATATTCACAAATATTATGGATAAATAAATGATACCATCAATAATGTTTGATAATGATACTTGTATATATATTTTTCAAGGAGTAAATGACAAAGCAGGCATATTAAAGGCTGAACAACCAGATTTCTTTGAAGTCCAATCCTTTGAAAAATACTGGTAGAAACATGCAGTTCTGATTCAAAGGAACATATGCTCTGGTATTTTTTTTTAATTTTATTTATTTATCTGACGGAGAGAGAGAGATCACAAGTAGGCAGAGAGGCAGGCAGAGAGAGGAGGAAGCAGGCTCCCTGCTGAGCAGAGAGCCCAATGCAGATGCGGGCCTCCATCCCGGGACCCTGAGATCATGACCTGAGCCGAAGACAGAGGCTTTAAACCACTGAGCCACCCAGGCGCCCTGCTCTGGTATTTTTAAGTAGCATTTTAACTGGAAAACAGAATGGTTGTTTGAAAAACACAATTGGGCACAATGATAGAGGTGGGTGGATAATATCTCTTCAGACAAACATTTGAACATTTTAGGCCTTTTCTGAAAGAGTTTAGCATAGTTAGATGTGGCATATAAGTATCATTCTGATTTTTACCGTGGCTTCTCCCAAGAGAGTTGACAGTATGGCAGCCTTGCAGTTTAGAAGAAACCCTCTAGAAGAAATCTGTCAGCTACTCCTCTAGGAAGAATTATACAGGCAGTAAAATGAATAAAGTCAACTTTTATTATTATTGACTGTATCATTGCTGACCCTGGTAAGTAACGTTGCTTATGTTATTCTATGTGAAGTACATGCAACCTCTTGTTTAAAAAAAAGTTAATCTTGAATTTTATGATTTTTATGTAAATTTGCAAACTTTATCTCCCCCTAGATAAGTTAATACAATACAAATAATTTTTCACCAGGCTGATTTCTAGGCCTGTAGGTCTGCAGTATATCAGTGTTGCCTCCTCCTATCTCCTCTTTGCTTTTTCTCTTCTAGCCTCCCTCACCCCAGCAGCCAGCCATGATGCCCTGTTCTGCATCCTGGCAGCTCAGGACTCCACTACCGGGTTTCCCTAAGTTTATTCTCTAGAGCACAGCCTGAGCCGCCAGATCCATAGTCGCCTATGTTTTTGACTGTTTTTGACTGAGTACCCTAAAAAAGAACTTTGAGCACACCTTCAATATCTTCATAAATTACATGCATGTATTTCTGTTAATACATTAAGAATATAATATAACATACTGAAACAAAATTTTCAGTAGATGAGATAAAGTTGAAATAAGTGATATTTTAAATAAATGTGAACTGTATTAATAATAATACAAAATACATTTTCTCTAAAATGTTACTGTTAATAAAGATTTTTAGAGAGAACAATAATTGAATGTGCATCAGTACTTTTTAAATCTTGGTTTAACATTTTGTGATACTGCTTAAGATTTATTTACTTGAGAGAGAGAAAACACAAGCAAGCTGGAGGAGGGGCAGAAGGAAAGGGGGAGAGAGAATCCTGAAGCGGACTTCATGGTAAGCAGGGAACCCACCGTGAGGCTGATCCCAAGACCCCAAGGTGATGACCTGAGCCAAAACCAAGAGTTGGGACGCTTAACTGACTGAGCCACCTAGGTGCCCCCATGCCTACTTTTACATTCAGTTTATTTAAAGGTTCTCTGAAAAGAGTTCACAAGGACATATGGATTTAAATGAAAGAACTGTTTCCTTAGATGGGTTACTAAATCACAATACTTATTTTTCAGTACCATTTGCTATGGAAAGTTTTAGTTAGTATCTAATGAATACATTTCTAATTTGCCTGTTACTCATTTGTTTCTACACTCTAATGAGAAGGTATTGTAAATGTTCATATTGTTTTTTTAAAGATTTTATTTATTTGACAGAGAGAAACACAGCCAGAGAGGGAACACAAGCAGGGGGAGTGAGAGAGGGAGAAGCAGGCTTCCCGCGGAGCAGGGAACCTGATGTGGGACTCGATCCCGGGTCTCCGGGATCATAACCTGAGCCGAAGGCAGTTGCCCAACCAACTGAGCCACCCAGGCGCCCCAACAAATGTTCATATTTTTAACAAATGGCTTCAAACTGCATGGAAATTTCATTTGGAAACTGTTTAACTGGGATTAAAAAACCCTATGAGATACGAGTTTTTATAGGTTAAATGCAGTGTTTTTCATCACAAAAGTTACATAATGAAGGAAATATTTTCAGACACCAATGTAGCATAGTGGGTTAGGGCATAGACTCCAGCCAGTCTACCTAGTTGGAATCCCAACTCCTCTATTTATTGATCATGTAGCCATGGGCAAGTTACTTAGTCTCTTTGTGCCTCAGTTTTCTCTCTTGTGAATTAACATGGTAATATAACCTACTCAAACAAGGCCATTATGAAAATTAAATAGCAATATTAGTAAAGTACTTAATATCTGACATATAGTAAACATACATAAATATGTAAAGGATTAAAGGGAGAATTCTCATACCCTGCTTTAGAAGATTGTAGTAATTAAAATTACTTTTTTTAAAAAAAGATTTTATTTATTTATTTGACAGAGAGAAACACAGCTAAGCTAGAGAGGGAACACAAGCAGGGGGACTGAGAGAGGGAGAAGCAGGCTTCCCGCAGAGCAGGAAGCCTGATGTGGGGCTCGATCCCGGCTCTCCGGGATCATGACCTGAGCCAAAAGCAGTCGCTTAACCAACTGAGCCACCCAGGTGCCCCTAAAATTACTTTTAAAGTCAGTTGGGTATTATCTACCAAAGTTGGATTTACATAAACCCTGTGCCCTAGCATACCCACAAATATATGTCACAAGAGTGGTCCTTGAGGCATTGTTTGTAATAGGCAAAAACTACAAATAACCCACCTGCGCATCTACAATGGGATGGAAAAGTAAATGGCTTTGTACATATCCACTAGATGCTATTCAACAATAAAAATGAATGAAAGGAACAAGCCACAACTACACTCACATGAGTGAACCTGACAAATGATGATCGTAAGAACCAAGACACAAAAGTGTATATAATGTAATACCACTTATAAAAAGTTCAAAAAAAAGCAAAACAAAAATGTTTGCTTAGAAATGCACAGATAGTAAAAATTATATAGAAAAAATAATAGTCATCCCCAAAGTCAGGCTCATGATTATCTCTTAAAAAAAGAAGAGGACTGTAGCCAAGGAGGTACATCTGGGGTGTGTGTGCATGTGTGTGTGTGGGCACATGTGCCTGTACCCTTGCATGAATGCTGACAGTACCCTATTTTCTAATTTGGGAGCTGTTTAAGAATGTTTATTGTATAATTATTAACTTATGATAAGTGTATGCACTTTTCTGTGTATGTGTGTTATATTTCACAATGAAGATATTTTTAAAAATTCTACACCAGTCCTGTTTGCACAAAATTAACTGCATTGTTAACATCTTATAGTACCATGTAGTCTGGCCCCAACTTATTTGCTTGAATAACTGCCTGTAAGATGTGCCATGAATGAATTTCACATGGTTGCACTCAGTGTACCCTTAACTTGGAGTCCTTCTTTTACTTTTTTTTAATAGAAAGTTTTTGTCAAAATAACTAATCAATGAGTGATTACACAAGTTTTGCATAAAACATAGTTTTTATTTTTAAAAATTCAATTATTAAAACACCATTTAAAGAAGTAGTAGAGAAGGATTATTTTCTCTATTATAGCTTTCCTTTAATGGCTCACAAAAAATGTCATTTTAAAATGTATTTCATTATTGAAATACAGTCTGGTAAATACCACACTGAAACAGAATCTAGCTATCATAACAGAATCTATCTACCATAATGTGAGACATATTAAAAACATCTGTGCTTTCAGTTTAAGTTTATGGTAAACTTCCCACATTGTGTAACTTGTTCCAATACTTGTGTCTTGGGTCTTTAGCAGTGTTTTATATGCATATTCTCAAGGTATTTGCTGTCAAAGGAATGCAGTTGTTTTTCCTCCATTTGTGTTCCATGTATAATTTCAGACATTTTCATCTTGGCAAGAAGAAAACTGTTTTCCCAGTTGTATGCTGCTTTTTGACTTTCATTGTTAAGAAAGCTCAGAAGAGGGCACCTGGGTGGCTCAGTGGGTTAAGCCTCTGCCTTCAGCTCAGGTCATGATCTCAGGGTCCTGGGATCGAGGCCCGCATCGGGCTCTTTGCTCCGCGAGGAGCCTGCTTCTTCCTCTCTCTCTGCCTGCCGCTCTGCCTGCTTGTGATCTCTCTCTCTCTGTCAAATAAATAAATAAAATCTTTAAAAAAAAAAAAAAGCTCAGAAGAGGCATTTATAATATATGAATTTCCTTTAAAGTATTGGCTTAAATAGTACATTACTAAAAAAGGTGGAGATATTGCAGAGTTTTGCCTTCATGTTTGGATACCTAGTTTTTAAATGGCTAGCTAATTGTAATCAATTCAGAATATCGTCATCAATTAACTCCGATATGCACTTAGGTGAAAGTCAGTAAAAGTAGGTATAAATTCATATTTAAAACAATGTTCTTTCTAACTTCAGTGATCATGGCCACCTTGTCAGATCTGATTAGTTATTTGTTTTTACTTTGCTATGTAGCCTCCGAAGGGGGTCAGAAATGTCAGCTCAGCCAATCGTGTTTGCCTGTTCTTGCATTATGAACACTATCTCCATTAGTCCATGCTGTAACAATTAGTTTACTTAAATACCATAAACAAATCCACAGATATTGAACCATATGGCAATATGTTGAAAACAAAGGAGAGAGCCCACCCCTCCTCTATTTTGTGCTGCTGTGCTCTTCCCTCCATCTCCCCAGAGCACCCCAGGTACTTGGCAACTTCTGGATCAAGTGGAGGCGCTGTCAGTCCTCACATTCAGTAAGAGTAATAATGTCTTCCCCTCTTTTTTGGTAAAAAAAATATATATGTGTGTGTTTGTACATAGACCTTCAAATACTTTATTCTAAAATTTCAGGGGTCACCTGTACCTCACTTTGGAGACCCTTGCTCTAGGTAAGTGTTTTAAAATTTTGGTCTTTTCTTGTTAGAAATCTCCTTTTTACTGAAAATAAACTTGAAACTCATATATTTTTAAAAATTAGGTAATAGTAGCAATGGTCTGATTGACTTTAAGATGGGAGAAGGCGGTGCTCAGACCTTTAGGCATCGACTTTCTCCCCAACCTTCTTAGGTAGAAAACTAGTTTCCATGAAATACAGTTGGAAAAATCTTATGCCAACCCTAATTCTCCAGATCTACACTTAGTAGTAACACTTGCTTCCTCTCTAGTCATTAAAGAATCAGGATGTTTTTCCAAGGCTGGTATATTAATGTTCATGATCTGGGGATCAGTAATAACTCATTGAGTTACCTCATACCTAACACGCAAATGTGGCTACATTTTATCTGGGGATGAGAACATCTATTAGAATGAATATAAAATAGTGGCATTTCAGCTGTGAAAATAGGAAAACATTATTTGGGCTAGAGGTGCTTGCTTTTGTGTTCCCCAGTGACCTTGAGATTGAAGGACATAATGATAATTGAATGTTACACCCTGGTAAAAGTAAATTTTTATTAAATATTACTGAGGGAAACTACAAATATGTAAACCAAATAAGCATTATAAAAAAGGAAAATAAGTATTAAAAAGTAGTCTTAAGATAATTCTGAAAGGAATCTTTAAGATAGCAGGAAATGGGGACCATCTGTGATCTTGTATTAGCCAAGATAAGTAATACTAGGTACCGTAATAATTGACCACAAAATGTCTGGCTTAACTCAGTAAGGATCCATTTTCTCATTCATGTCTCAGCTGCCATGAGGCAGCTCTGCTATAACCAGTTATTCAGGGACCCAGGCTTCCTCTATGCTGCAGACCGACAATTTCAAACACATGGCTTCCACATTGATCTGGCTTCACCCAGTTAGCAGAAAGAAGGATACAAGAGCGTGGAGAAGGCATACTTTTCTTAACTGCTTGGCAGGGATTATATTCTACTGCCAAAAATGAGTTGTATGAGAATAAAACTCTTTCCCTTTCCTCCTCCCACTTCTTCTTTGATATCTAGCAATTCCTCCTCATCCTTTAAGACCCGGGACTATGTTTACTTCCTCTATGAATCTCTCTCTGATGACACACAAGCACAGATCTCTTCCTAATGTTCACTGAACTTTGTCTTTGTACTTTGTACCTACCTCTGTTACTGAGTGTGTGAGCCTGAATTACAATTATTTAAGGAACAAGTATGTTTTCAAAGAATTGAAAAGATCACTATCACAATATAGTGATCTTTAATTACAGACTTAGTTTCTCAGGGGTAATACTTGAGTCTTATACATGCCTGCCGAGCACAGGCCTGGCTCACATACTCAATAAGAAAGGAGAAAAATTAATGCTGTCTCTCTTCCCACCAGTTCCCAATCCCTCTACGCCCTTTTTCATATTGTGGCAAAAACGTATAAAATGCATCATCTTCACCATTTTTTAGTGTACATTACAGTAATGTTAATTATATGCATCTTGTTTGCAGTAGATCTCTAGAACTTCTTCATCTTACAAAACTGAAACTTGGCTCGTTGAACAACTCTCCATTTCCCCCTACCCACAGACCCTGGTAAATCCTATTCTAAGAGTTTGACTAGCTTAGATACCTGATGTAAATGGAATAATGCAGTATTTGTTTTTTTCATGAGTTATTTCACTTAGCATAATGCCCTCAAGATCCATTCATGTTGTCACAGATGACAGGATTTCCTTCTTTTTCAAGTCTGAATGTTTCATTGTAGGTACATACCACATTTTCTTTATCCATTTATTGTTACTATCTTTCTTTTTGACCTCTAGTTACTAGAGGGGACTGACAAGAAAATATATTTTCCATTGACCCAAGAGAAAAGGTGATCCTAAATTCTTAAGTATTTCAGGATGGTTTATGTTCTAGGAAGACTAAAGGAGAAATTATACTTAGTGCAAGGGAAACTAGATTTAAAAAAAAAAAATCAGTGACTACAAAATGAATGCCTCTTGTCATACCCTATGAGCATGAGAAACTGTATTATACTGCTTCCAACTGAGCAGCAAGGGCCCATAATAAAAAGCTGTTCACATTCCAAAGGCCTCTTACCCAGCCTTTTCACTGCCCTACTCAGCAGCACCTCAGTACCTCTCCAGTACCTCATGCCCTCAAAATAGCTCTTTTGAGAAAAATTTTAAAGTAGGGCAAAAATAAATAAGGAAAGGATAAATAACTCTTAAAACACAGAGCACTTGAGAATTTTTATGTTTATGGAGAAGCTGAGTCCCACAGTAACTTCTGGCCGTTGGTGTTAGTGGATTGCAGTGTTCATTTGCACTAAGGTACTTTGAGGCCCTTTAGAGACCTTCAAAACCTTTACTTTCCCTGCGTTATCATGAAACAATCCGAAGTATCCTTGCATTAGCCTAATCGGTATTATTTCTAAGTTGGTCTAAGGAGCTATTATTAAATGTGTAGCATTATGTGTACTGAAAAATCTCCAAGTAAACTAGCATTTACCTTGTAAACACGTTAAATACCTCGCACATAACTTCTTTTTAAAATTATCACAATAAGAACCCCAGCACTTAAAAAAAAAAAAACAAAACCTGCAGTTTTTGGTAAAATATGCCAAATAGCTTGAAACAGTAAATAATCCCTCAACAGCGATATTAGCAAATTAATTGGTGTGTGAACAAAGATCCCTTTCTGCACCAGCATGAATGTTGTATTTATTTTTTCTCCCAACTATGATTTTAGAAAACAGCTGTAGTGCATGTTGACAAATGACAAAGCGGCAGACATGGTAAAACACTTTCCGTCAAAGCCAAACGGGGGAAAAAAAATTGGGCTGCCGGCGCGGCCAACGGGCCTGAATGCCTAGCGTCCTTAACCTCTTTTTCCCCCCTTCTTCAGGGAGCGGGGGCCTCACCGCCCCACCCTCCCTTTCCCTGGCTCTGGTTACAGCCTTTCGAGTTGGACAAACTTGCTGCAGGCGGATTGGCGATCAGGAGCTCTCAGGCTGGGGCGTTGTATTTATTAATTTATATATACCGCGGCGCCCTGTGCGGGCTGCTCCTTTGTATCCGTCCGCCGCTGCCCGGGCCTCTGGGGGCCCCGGCGGGGAGCGCGTCCCCCACGTCCGCTCGACCCCCAAGGCCACCACGTGCTGCGCCCGCCCGCCAGGCCCGCTGAGGGGGCGGAGGCCCCGGCGTTTCTCCTAAACTACTCTAGGCCAGAAGGAGGAGCAGCAGCAGCAGGAGGCGACAGCTGCCCTGCCCAGGGAGCGCCGCGGAGAGGGGGCTGCAGCGCCCGGGCGCCTGGCCACTCTTGGCGGCAGCGGCGGCGGGCGGGGAGCGGCGGGTCGCTCGGGATGTTCCCGGGCACTTCCTGACTGGTTGGCAGCGCGCATACGGCCCGACTCGCACGTCCCCGGCCCCCTTGTCGCTCGCTGGCTCGCGCGGGCCCGCTCTGCGTCGGCCGCGCCGCGGTGGAGGCGCGCTAGGGGGACGCGGCCGGGGATGAGCTGATTGCGGGTAAATACGCCGCCGCCTGGCCCCGAGAGGCCGCGAGGAGCAGCTTTTCTCCGAGTCGCCGCCCTGCCCTTGGATTTGAGATCATGTACGTACGCGTCGCGGTCCTGCCATTGTCTCTACCCCAAAGCGTGTCGTGCGCCCCAGCTCGAGGGGGCTCTAGTTAGTCCTCGCTGCTCGCTGTCCCCCCCCCCCGCCCTTCCTGTTCGGATTAAAGTGATCCTCGCGCTGACCACGCGCCTTTTCTCCCCCCCACCCCTGTCGTGTAGGTCCATTCACATCGTGGCGCTGGGGAACGAGGGGGACGCGTTTCACCAGGATAATCGGCCGTCGGGGCTCATCCGCACTTACCTGGGGAGAAGCCCGCTGGTCTCGGGGGACGAAAGCAGCTTGTTGCTGAACGCGACCAGCACGGTCGCACGTCCGGTGTTCACCGAGTATCAGGCCAGCGCGTTTGGCAATGTCAAGCTGGTGGTCCACGACTGTCCCGTCTGGGTAAGGGGTGGCAGCTGCTCTTGTGCTGAAGCTGACGGAGCTTTTCTTCTTCTTCTTCTTCTTCTTCTTCTCCCTCCCCCCTTTTCCCCCTTTCATAAATGTGGACCGTCCGGTCACCTGGGTAGAGTTTTTAAGCATTTGGGGAGAAATCTTTGTTTTCCTTTGTTTCATTAGGCAGGGGGCAGCCCTGTCAGAGAACACTCTTAGAAGGCAAAAAGCCCCAGTGGCAACATGGAGCACTTAAATACATACGCTTCGGTGATTGTAGGTTGTCCCTTGGTAGCTGGCAGTTGAATGTGACAACCCCAAGGGACGGGGTCACTAAGTTTCACCGGCAGAGAGCAATGTTTTTTCATGCCTATCCTGTGGGTGAGAGTGTAATATTAGTGTTCTAAAAATAAAATCTTCTGAAAGCTCAACACAAGCAAAAATAAATTTCACTGGGGCAGTTCAGAAATAGGACCCTTGGAGACAAGAGGAAGAGAGAGGGACTGAGAATTTTAAACCACTCATTTATAACACCATCCACTTTTCGAAATTTGATTTCGTGTTTTTAATTTTAATAATGCAGATACTCTTAATATAGTAGCCATTTGTTTTCAGTGACTCATAAATCATAAATAATACTGCTTGAAGTTTTTTAAAAATTAAAATTAAATTTAATTAAAATTTAAAAATTTAAACATTTGCAATAATTAAAATAAATTGTAATGAAGTTGATAAAATTCTAGTCATTCTTGAGTGCTTGATAAAAGGAGAAAGGAATCTACTGACACATATTTTCAGTACATGATAATATAATAATAATGTAATACACAAGAACAGTAGTTATTTAAATGTTTTCATTTAATCTCATTTGAAAATTTCTGATTCTGTACTGATATTGGAGTTATATTATAAGTGAAGCTGAACATTATATTTGTAACAGAAGAAAGCTTAGTGTCTGAAAAAACACAAATTATATGAGATTTTATGTTTAAATATCAATTTTAAAAATCTGAATTATGTGCTATAGGGAACTAATACACCTTTCTAAAGGAATGTGTGGAATGTCCCTAGAAAAAGTACTTAGGCAAATTATGAAAGGGATGAAAAGATCACTCGCTCAAATAAATTTTCAGTAAGAGGATATTTATATTAATGGCATAAAATAAATGAAACACAGGTTTTTTTTCAATAACCAGGTTTAAACTTTCATTTATCACAGTGATGATGCCAATGGTAAGAAGCATCAGTAAGGAACTTACTGGCGGTGAGTCCATGTGAACAAGTGAAACGCTTCTGTGACTGTGGCTGTTTCATTGTGAAAGATGGTACAGTTTAAAAACTTACTGGTTTTGGGACGCCTGGGTGGCTCAGTTGGTTAAGCGACTGCCTTCGGCTCAGGTCATGATCCTGGAGACCCAGGATCGAGCCCCACATCCGGCTCCCTGCTCTGCAGGAAGCTTGCTTCTCCCTCTCTCACTCCCCCTGTTTGTGTTCCCTCTCTGGCTGTATTTCTCTCTGTCAAATAAATAAATAAAATCTTAAAAAAAAAAAAACTTACTGGTTTTACACCCAGGTGAACAAATGTTGAGTGAATGGAGTAAATAAATGTAGGGAAAATAAAATAAGCTGAGTTTGGATGTTAGGATTACTTTTCCTGTTTTTTCTTCAAGCTGTTAACTCTTTCCTGTTTATGTTGTTAATTTAGCAAAAAACCACAATACTTGTGATCCCAGGTATTGTAGTAAATGAAATCTTCCAAATGGATTAAAATAAGCCTCTGTAGTCCAGATTTTTGCTATATAGTGATTGTTGTGCTTTATTCTACTAGTCACCTTTGGTTTGTTTAGAGTCTGGTCCTGTTGAAGGCGTTGAGTTTTGGTATACTTTTTGGGGTTATAATGGTTTTCAAACATAAGGGAATACATTTGTAGAGCTTCTCTTTATAAGGTACTTTGCTTTTCTTGGGGTCCTTCAGAGTCCATCAGAGATGATTGAATTGATTGTGTTTATCAGCTGATACTTGGCGTGCCCTGGAACAGAATATTCAGTATAGCCAAGCAGACAGAGCACAGGTTCAAAAGGACCTGATTTTAGATCTCCACATTACTGCATAGTGATTTTCCCTGATGAGTCACTATCTTCTCTTAGCCCTGTTTTTCCCTATGTATAAAATAAAGAGATTCCCTGCCTCCTAAAGACTCCCTGCCTCTTAGAGCTGTGCTGAAGAGTAGATGAGATGATATATGTAAAGTTCTTAAGATAGAAACTGACATACTCCAGGTGGTAGCTACTATGGTAATACAGTGCTTATTACAACCTTAGTATAACCGTGTATCCCTTATACTAAGCAAAAGTAAGGTGTTCCTACACATCATTCAAGGTTTACACAAATACAGTACATTGAGGCAGCAGTGTTGGTATTTAGTAGGTGCTGTATCTGCAGCCCTGCCATCAAGTGGAATAAAAGTGTTTTGCTATAAAATTTTAGATTTTTTAAAAAAGATGAGTTGCATTCTCCCAGTGTGGTTCCAAGTCTTGTGTTGCATAACCTAGAGGAAATCCTGGAACTGATTTACAAGGGGTGGGAGAATTTGATTTCCTTCGTATTTCTAGAGACCAAGGGAGCATTTTCTCTTTGACATAGCTTGATTAGAAATGTAGTGTTCTGTCTTCCTTGGAATCGGAGTGAGATAGTTTGTGCTTCTCCTTTCTAGTTTCTTCTGTAGATCTGTAGCCTCACTCTGGATCCTTGCCGTATATACTTGGCGCTTCTAACATAAATGTGTTTCAAATTCATTTCATGTAGTTCATTATTATTTTGTCTCTCTCAAACCCACCCTTCCTTTTTTGTGCAGTTATGTCATTTTGTTTCTAGATCTTTCACTGTTTACCAAAAATACTCCACAAAAAGCAGTAAGGTAAGGCTTGTACAGTTTTCTTTTGCAGGGTTTGAAACTCTGATTTGTGTTAAAAATAAAATTATTTATAGTTTTTATACCGTCAATACAACAGTGATAATAATGCCAACACCCATTTTCTCTTGACATTTTCCTCTAAATGTCTCCTTTTCTCCCAGTACACCGCTCCAGTAACTCTGGAATTTTAAACTGTTTGGAACGCAAAGACTTTTTGCAGTTATTAGTTATTAGTAATGCAGTTACTTTTGATTTGTTCTGTCAGAGTTAAATTGCTGTTTAATGTTGGTCCCACCTATGTTTACTTTTTGATGTTTTTATTCCATTCATCTGATTTTGTTCTCTTTCTTTGTTATACTTGTGTACCCTTGTTATGGTTGTATACTTTGAGCTTGGATACTATAACAGATAAAATTGGAACTGAATGGGTTTGTGGTTTGGGATTTGGAAATTAGCATAGAGCTCTCCTGGGAAGCTTTCACATTTTCTTGGTCTGTGTCGCATTCACTTCTCCCCCCTCTTAGTTCAAGACTTTGCCTTTTGAATATGTTAACATGACAGCTTTAGTTTGCCCATTTTTCTTTTTGGTCCTTTTAATCTTCCTTTTTAAATGTTCCTTTTTTCTTTCTTCCTTTTTTAAAAGATCTTATTTATTTATTTTACAGGAGATAGATCACAGGTAGGCAGAAAGGCAGGCAGAGAGAGAGGAGGAAGCAGGCTCCCTGCTGAGCAGGGAGCCCAAGCAGGGAGCCCAATGCAGGCCTCGATCCCAGGACCCTGAGATCATGACCTGAACCGAAGGCAGAGGCTCTAACCCACTGAGCCACCTAGGCACCGTAAATGTTCCTTTTTTCAATAGGGTAGTTATATCTAAAAATTCTGCAGTTCTTGTTACTCTGAGAGTACTTGTAGGAAGTGGGTGGGTTGGGGTGGATAAAGGGAATTGGGAGAGGCTTTGCTGGACACCGTGGAGGTACTGGTAGGAAGCAGTTCTCTTTACAAAAGGGCATTACTGTGTAACGCTTCTCTAGAACTTTCTGTCATACCATGGAAGCTCTGTCACATGGCTCTTGATTGACTGATTCCAGCATTCTTACCCTGTTTTGGACTCATATTTCAAAGTGCAAACTTTCATAGCCCAACAGTTTTTGGATCTGTTAGCCACATCTGTTTTCTTACTCTAGCTTTAATATAGCCTGGAAATACATACTAAAGGCCACATAAAAGGATAAATAATAATTAATGGTTAACTAGAATATGAGAAGAAACCTTAGTAATGCAAATGCAGCATAATATTAAGATATATATTTTTCTTATGCTACTATAATTTACATAAAACCTTTGACAAAATCCTTTTAAAATACCAAACACTTTTAAGAAGTAGACTTCATAATAAATTACTTTTGGCCCTGATTCTAAATATAGATGTTGTTAATTGTAGTCCAGAAGTAAAAATTTCAAAATTGAAAGGTTTATCCTGAATTTTTTACTTATATAAGCAAAATACATGAATTGAAAAATCTCTTTGTTACCATGTTCACACTTCGTAATACAGAGTGTCTTTTCATGAAACATAAGTCCCTACACATCCCTATACACTATATGTATACAGTACTGTCCAAAGGGTGGATAAAGTTGAAAAGTATACATAAATTTTGAAAATATGTATACAGTGTATGAAACTCCATGGAATTCACAGTGTATTGCAGTTTAAAACACTGAACAATCCTGCAGTGTCTAATTGGGTCACAGAAAATCCTTTGAAACCTCCTTACTCATACTAATGCTGTGGCATCTAAAGCTGTCATGTTAACATATTCAAAATTAGGAGAGCCTAGGTGACTCAGTTGGTTAAGTCTCTGCCTTCAGCTCAGGTCGTGATCTCAGGATCTTGGGATTGAGCCCCCACAACGGGATCCCTGCTCAAGTGAGAGCCTGCTTTCTCCCTCTCCCTCTGCCCATCCTCTTTGCTCTTGCTGTATCTCAAATAAATAAATAAAAATGTTTGAACATTTTTTTTCAAGATTATTAGGTGAAAAAAATATGGCATAATTTGAAAACAGTGCTTATTTTTAAGTACAAATATTAAAAGAGGTTGTTTATTTCATGAAACTCTCAGTAATTCTCTATATCTCCTTCATAGTACAATAGCTACATTGTAGTCTAGGCTAAATGAATGCACAAAAATGGAAGAGTTGATAGGCTTCAGACATTTTTAGTTTTAGGTACTTACTTATTTAATAATAAATTATTTTTTTTACAAATTCCAAAAATTAAACTATAGCAAAAATGGTATGTGTCCCTTTTTATTTCATGACTGATTTTTATTTCATGACTGATGAGTGCTCTTTGCATTTTGGTTTAGGACATTTTTGACAGTGATTGGTATACCTCTAGAAACCTAATCGGGAGTGCCGACATCATTGTGATCAAATACAACGTAAATGACAAGTTCTCATTCCATGAAGTAAAGGATAATTATATTCCAGTGATAAAAAGGGCATTAAATTCAGTTCCAGTCATCATTGCTGCTGTTGGTACCAGACAAAATGGTAAGTATTTAATTTTTTTTCTCATGGTAAGTGTGTAAGTACCATGTTAATTTTAAATAGTGTTAAGTTAATTAATGATTAATATGGGTTTTTTTTTGGAAAAAGATGACTTCAAATGCCAGCTGGTATCTCTTCATCACTGGATATGATAGTGAGACATCAAAGGAAAGTGTCACAGACGACTGCTGCGGTTCTGATGGGTACAAATTTGTCTTATCAACTGCTCTTCTACAGAAGTGAAGGAAGTCAGTGATTGTTTTCTTTTGATATGGGAGAGGTATTAGGCTGGCGCTGAGCCCTGGAAGACTCTTTCTGACTTTCCAAAGGCCTGTCCAGTGCGGAGGATAGATTGTCCACAGAAGGACTGGGCTTAGGAACAGGGTTTTTCTGTAGCTAGAAACGAGTGAGCTGGAGACACTGACACTCCCACCTGAGAGAGGGGAACAGTTCCTCCACAGCTGGTGGATTTAGTTGGTACAGTCCACTCCAGCTGTTGCTGCTGTGCCTGTCATTGTCACATATCCTTGGGCTGACTCAGAAGTTGCTTTGATTTGGTGGTATTTGGTAGTTCTTTTTACTGGCATTTCCTCAGTGAAGCTGGCTTGAAATTTTTATTCGTTTTTTTTTTTTTTTTCCCTTTCATTAAGATACAGCAAAGTAAAGGACACAGAGTTCATAAGGTACCATGAGTGCAGCTTAATGCATTTTTAGATACATGTACATCAGTGCAGCTGTCTCACAGGTCAAGAGAAATTTGCCTCACTTTGGAAGGCTCTGTCATGCCTCTTCCCAGTTACTAGCCCCCCTCCCTGGAGATGACCGCTACTCTGACTTCTCACTGTATAGTTTAGTTTTACCCATTCTAGAACTTCATATACTTGGAATTATAGTGTATGTAGGATCTTATGTCTAATTTCAGTTAGCATACTACTGACAGTCATCCATATTGTGCTTGTCTACAATTTGTTATTTTACTGTGTATTTTTCAGTTGTGTTAATGTGCTGTAAGATATTTATTCATTCTCCTTTTCATGATGCTTAGTTTGTTTCCTAGGAGTAGGATTTTGGGTCATAGTCATAGGGTAGGTGTATGTTTAGCATTAGAAGACACAAATAAAGCAGGCTTGACCCTTCTTTGACCCCACATCCCCCTACTTCCCTATGTTTCTTTTTATTATTGGCCTCAATTCTTGAAAGAGTCATCCAGACTTCCTGAGCCTACTTCCTGACTTCCCATTTATTCTTCAGTCCACTATAGTCTGACTTTGACTTTCACAATTACATTGGGTTTGTTCTCACTCAGGATTACCAGTTAAGTGCTTATTGCCAAATTTGATTTCCATTTCCATTTAATTTATACTTCAATTTATATTTTAATAACAATTAACTTTTTAAAAAAGATTTTATTTATTTATTTGACAGAAATACAGCTAGAGAGGGAACACAAGCAAGGGGAGTGAGAGGGGGAGAAGCAGGCTTCCCACTCAGCAGGGAGCCTGAGCTGGGCCTTGATCCCGGATCTCCGGGATCATGACCTGAGTCGAAGGCAGTCATTTCAAATAAACCTCAAATTCACTGCTTTCTCTTTATCTTCATTGATCCTAGTCATTTAATTATCTGTCATAGTGGCCTTCTTTTTGGCCTAAAGGGGGATAGTTCCTGTTCTTGTGGGATCTGAAACTTAAAGAGTTCTAGAGGTCCTCTGTAAGAAAAAAAAATGACAGCATCACAGATACGCACACACACGCACAAATAAGCATGACAAGTTGCAAATCTAAAAGATTATTGAATAAAACCACAATGAGATGCTACCTTACACCAGTCAGAATGGCTAAAATTAACAAGACAGGAAACAGCAAATGTTGGCAAGGATGCAGAGAAGGGGAAACCCTCTTACCATGTTTGTGGGAATGCAAGGTAGTGCAGCTACTCTGGAAAATGGAATGGAGGTTCCTTAAGAAGTTAAAATAGAGCTACCCTATGACCCAGCAATCGCACTACTGGGTGTTTACCCCAAAGATTTAAATGTAGTGATTCAGAGGGATACCTGCACCCCAATATTCATAGCAGCAATGTCCATAATAGCCAAACTGTGGAAAGAGCTGAGAAGTCCATCAACAGATGAATGGATAAAGAAGATGTGGTATGTATATACAATGGAATATTACTTGGCCATCAGAAAGGATGAATACCTACCATTTACATTGATATGGGTGGAACTGAAGGGTATTGTGCTGAGTGAAATAATAAGTAAATCAGAGAAAGGCAATTATATGATTTCACTCATATGTAAATATAAGAAACAGTACAGAGGATCATAAGGGAAGGGAAGCAAAACTAAATGCAAAGTCATCAGAGGAGAAAAACCACGAGAGACTGAACTATAGGAAACAAACTGAGGGTTGCTGGAGGGGACAAGGGTGGGGGCATAGGTAACTGGGTGATGGGCATGTGTTGTGATGAGCACTGGGTGTTATACACAACCGCTGAATTACTGAACACTACATCTGAAACTACTGATGTGCTACATGTTGGCTAATTGAATTTAAATAAAAAAATAAAAAGTTTTCAAGTACCATAAACATTTAAAAATATTTCTAGTAACAGCTTGACATTTCTTTAATTTTGCTTATATTTGTTGGCTGCATGGTCTTTGATTACTTCTTCATATGATAACCTCTTCTGATACTTTGTATATAGAGAAGAAAGTTAGTTTATCTTCCAGAGTGTTTCTTCACTCTTCATATCTTTCTGGAGCTGGGCACTGTCCTTTGTGTTGCGTTCCTCTTTCAATTTGGCATCTTTGTTTCACGGCACCAAACAAGTCTACCCAGTGGGTGGCAGAAGCATTCCTCAAGGCTATTCGTGTACCAGGACAATTCTCAAACATTTAACTGTACAAGGAAGTGACTGCAAACCACAAAAAATATCTCATTAAACCTAAATTTAAATTCCCATTAACAGGATCCCAAAAATGCCTGTCATTACTCCCAGTCTGCCTGACACAAAAGTGAGTTGGAGTGGAGACAGTGGTCTTAACCAAGTATAGTTAGAATATCTTATTTTGCAAATTTTACAAAAGCACGTGACTATGTGAAAGGATGTACTGCTTAGGTTTCTCCCAAGGCTTTGGAAGAGACCTGCAAGACAAGGGCCCCGATACTTTGGCTTTATCAGGTTTATGGTGAATTGATCTGTGGTCTCCTCGTCCATCTTTACTTCTTTCTGAAATAAATCCTCTCAGAATAATCATCTTAGGATACATGTCAGATCATGGTAGTCAGAGCTTTAAATTCTTTAGAAACTTTCTTCTTTTTCCCTTTTATTTGCAGAATTTCAAACCCAAGAAAATTGACCAGAACAGAACAGTGAACCCTAAAGATTACAAACACACACACACACACACACAACACACACACACACACACACACACACACACACTCACACTGTCTCTCTTTTTTCATTTTGGAGTGAATTATAAAATTATGGTATTTCTTCAATCCTAATTACTTAAGCATGTATTGTCTAGAACAGAGCCTTTTTCCTATCAACCATAATCCAACCATCGTTCAAGAAATGTGACATACTATTACCTATTATCCTATTATTTTAAACATAACCCACATTCACATTTTCCCAATTGTTCCAAAGCTGGTTTCTTTTAATCCAGGATGAAATTAAAGACTATGTATTGCATTTAATTGTTACATGTCTCTGATGCCTCTCTGGTCTCTTTTAGTCCAGAACAATTCCCCAGCCTTTCTTTTTTCTTTTTTTTTCTTTTTTTGTCCTTCATGACATTGACATTTTTAAAGAGCTTAAGTTTAAGCCCATTTGTCTGCATAATTCCTTTCATTGTAATAACTGTGGGTGCAAAATAGTGATTTTCTATCATTCCACCTTAACTTATTAGTTGTATTCTTCTGTAAACAGCTTTCCCTTTTCTCTGCTCCCACATGTTTCTTTTAGAATCATTATAATTTATGGATTTGTTTTTTTAATTCAGTATTTATAGTTTGTTTTATCTTATCCTTTCTGTTCCTCATATTCCTCCAAATTTGCATGGAGGGGGTCTTTTCATTCCAGCTCCAGTTAGTTTTTGACTGCTTCCTTATTTTCAGGCATAAGATATCACAGGCTCACCTGGAATCAATCAGTCATTTTTTCTGGGAACTTTGATTCCATTTAGTGAACAATGATATTTAGAAACCAAGATCGGGGCTGTAGGGGTGTTCATAACTTTGTCATTGCTTCAAGGCCCTTTCATTGGAGATAATCATGAGTTTCCATTGATACTTTTTCCAATTCAGTATTTGTATCTCTCTTATGTAATTTTCTCTTGTAATGGCTTACCTAAAAGACATAATCCTTCATGGTCTATCTACTGACTACTTCTGCAGCCCTGTAGGTATAGTCTTTTGTGTCTAATGTATCTGATACAGTGAACTACTTGAACTTAATGTCTTTCTTTTTTTTTTTTTTTTTTTTTTTTAAAGAATTTATTTGACAGAGAGAAACACAGCGAGAGAGGGAACATAAGCAGGGGGAGTGAGAGAGAGAGAAGCAGGCTTCCTGCCGAGCAGGGAGCCCGATGTGGGACTTGATCCTGGGTCTCCGGGATCATGACCTGAGCCGAAGGCAGTCGCTCAACCAACTGAGCCACCCAGGCGCCCCTTTAATGTCTTTCTTTAGATCTGGGAAAGTCTCAACTTGATAATTTCTTCAGATATCACCTTCCCTCCATTCTTCCTATTCTGTCCTTTTGGGACTCTTACTAGACTGATGTTGAAACTTCTGGATCTCCCCTCTGTTTCTCCTATCTTTCTTTTATATTTCCTAAGCTTTATTTCTCTGTGTTGTGTTAGAGGAGAATTCTGTGGTCATTTTCCTCAACTCACAGATCACTTCCACAGGGTCTGTCCTCCTCTTTTGCATTAGTATGTTTTTAAAAAAATTCTACAGCTTTTCATATCCAAGATCTCTAACTGGTTGTTTTTCATAATTTTTTCTACCTCTTTTAAGCATGTAAATACTTTAAGAAGAAAAGCCTTTCTCAATTAATTATACTTATTTTAAGATTCTGTTTTAATTGGTCTGTGAAGTCTTGTTTTAAGGAGGACAATCTAAGTCTTTCCATTTGATGAGATTTTATTTCATAGTATGGAGGCTTCTTAAATGTTGGATAATTCTTAATTTGCCTAGTTTTGCAGTTTAGATTCTCTGTTGGATTAACATCTTTTTCCTCCTCTGCCCAACTGCTCTGTGAGGTTGGGGTGGGAGTGAGAGCTCATAGGAGATCGCAGGCCTCACTGCTTCCACTGGGATCTCCAGTTGATCTCCACTCCTATAGCTCTCCCATGACTGAGCAGTGAATGTTCTTGATGTTGCCCGGTGTGTGACTTCCCACCTGTCCTCTAGGCTTCAGCTTCCCTCTTTGGTCCTGCGCTATCTGCCTTCAGCCTTTAGGCACTCCTCCTTTCTGGGCTGATGAGTTTCTCTCCTCTTAATTTCTTAGTCTTGCTGTAAATGCACATCTCCCTTCCTCCTTTCCCTACCCTTCCCTTTCTTCTTTCCCTCCATTTCCCTCTCCCTTCTCCCTCCCCTCTTTGTTTAATCATTTCTGTGATTTGGCAGGGAGAAGAGTTGCAGTGCGGGCTTAGCTTGCCATTTTGAAACTAGAAGCTAATGTGTTATTGTTTTTCCTTACATCCAGACCTCCACATATACTATACCCTCTGATGGGAGTGCTTCCCTCCACAACTCCTATAATATCAGCATGGCAAATTCATACTTATCAAGTAAATGACTACCTCTTCTGTGAAGCCTTCCATAATCCCCAGGCAGAGTTAATTTCTTCCCTTCTGTTCCCATGGTGATTTTGCATACCTTATTTTAGTATTTATTGTATTTATTATATTTGCAGTCATGTCTGTGTTGGCTCAGTTGACTATGAGCTTTTATCTTCGTGTATTGCTTCTTTGATATATGGTAGGTACTCAGTAAACACTTGTTCAGTTAGTGATGAATGGTTTTAAACAAGATGAAATTCATTTCACATATAGATATGATTTCAAAGTAAATTACCAAGCTAAATCTGATATTCAATCCAAGGATTTTTATTGCTTCTCTCCTCCGCCGTCCCTTGTAATACATGAAGCTGTGCTGTGTGTTCTCTTGAGCTCCTTTTAGAATTAGTTCAGCAAACACAATCAGTCTCATCATTTTCCTTTGTTACACATGTTTTGACAAGCTTGACTTTATGTCTTCTTCATCACATTTGCCTTTGAACAAATTTTTAACTTTTACTAAATATTGAACCTATCTTTAAAAGAGAATTTTTTTTTCTCTGAACATGCCTAGGAGTATTCATAGCTTTATGCTCCCCAAAATGGGCATCTTGTCTTCTTTTCTTTTTGAAGTTCTGATAGAGTTGAGTACATTGCTGGGTTAGAATTCTTAAAAGGATTTCTAAAACTTTAAAGCACTTGGCAACATTGTAAGAATCACCCTACAGATTCTGAAAGCCACTGCTTTGAAAGAGATGCCATTCATTTGTATTCCGGAGTTGCAACGTGTTTGCTTTAAAAAAAAGATAGATATTTCTGATAACACCTTATAAGGTGTCACATAAGAGAAAGAAAAAAAGACTGTAGTGTTAACTAGACGTGTAACACTGATGTCCAGAGTCCCTATGACCCTGAGATAGGCTCATAGGAGTGACCTCCTGAAGAAGTCATCGCAATTTAAAATTATTTTGGGTCTTCTTATGGTTCCTGGTGAAATGCATAATGCAGGTTTATATTTTCTATGTGTTTTGTTGGCTTTCCTGCTATATCTACCACTAATGACAAGACATTTTTCTTTCCTCTTTTGGGTGCATGTGAACAAAAAGCACTGTCTTCTGTGCCACAGAGGAGATGTAAAGGCTAGATGTGAAGAGAAATTTTCTAGGTGTGTATGTCCTTAAAGGGCCATGGCTACACACAATAGAAAACTATGCTCAGTAGGATTGAACCTGAAATTGGTTGTATTTTCCTTCAAATCAGGATTATTTGTTAAAAATTATTTTACATTAAGTTCACTTAATTTTTCACTTGAAACACTTTGCTTTATTTTTGTTTAGAAATACAGTTTAGGGTGCCTGGGTGGTTCAGTGGGTTAAAGCCTCTGCCTTCAGCTCAGGTCATGATCTCAGGGTCCTGGGATCGAGGCCCATGTTGGGCTCTCTGCTCGGCGGGGAGCCTGCTTCCTCCTCTCTCTCTGCCTGCCTCTCTGCCTACTTGTGATCTCTCTCTCTGTCAAATAAATAAATAAAATATTTAAAAAAAATACAGTTTAATAAGATGGACTGCCTACTCACCCCATGCCATCAGCATAAGGAGAGCTTTGTAGGCATAAGAAGGCCTCTGTCTTCAGAAAATCAAAGACACTGTTTATGAATCATTGTAAAGAATGTGAAATACCAACGTGTTATTTTTCAAGATAGGCTAAATTCTGTATAAAAACTTTATGTGCTCCAAACCGAAGATGATCTTGGAAAAAGTAAAAGCAAAAACTTAAAAGTCATGGCTTAATTCTAAGAACCTGTGCTTAACTTTTAAATCTTTATTCACACTGAATTTTATCTTATCTTTTGATATCACTTTACTTATCAGATAGAGCAAGTAACAGTGTCATCATTGTTTTTCCATCTCTGACACACACAGAGACTTGGACAAGTCACTTGTCCTCCCTGAGCCCCAGTTTCCTCCTCTGCAGGAGGATGTAAATTCCTGGTTTCTGAGCTCTCAGATGCTTTCAGTGAGGCTAAAATTATCTACATAGTTACATTCATAGCATGCACGGTGCCCTCAATATCCTTTGTGTAGGTATATATGGCCCACCAATATGCAGTTCATTGGTAAGGAATTTGCTGTGTAGGCTGTGGGAAGTTGCCCAAATGTTGTTTTTAAATTTTTTTTTTAGATTTTATTTATTTAAAGAGGGCAGAGGGAAAGGGAGGGGGAAAGAGGGAAAGAATCTCAAGCAGAACAGACGCAGAGTGTGGAGCCCCACATATGGCCTGATCTCACGACCTTGAAATCATGACTTGAGCTGAAATCAAGTCAGATGCTTAACCGACTGAGCCACACAGGTGTCCCACAAATGCCCTTTGAGGGCCACCGTACTTACTCCCTCGGTTACCAGACTGTTGGCTTCTGATGGCTCACAGCTGAGTCCCTTCCCAGGTATTACCTTGTGCTCATAGAAGCTACTTGCTCAAGGTTCTGCCCCCTCCATGGCAGCCCTCATCTAATCACTGATTATCTTGATTGATTTACGGGCACAGAGGCCCAGCTGCCTTTCCCCAAATGGGGAACTATTCTAAAAGGCCATCTGAGCTCCAGATCCCCCAGTCAGATCTGCTGAGATCCTTGTTGTAGCTATATTGCAGTTTGAATTTTTTTCTCTGCCCAGTCCCACTTCCCTCACCGCAAGAACATTTGTTCCCAAGATCATTCCACCAATAAACCTCCTGCACACCAGTCTCCATTTCAGTGTCTGCTTCCCAGGGAAACTTTATACATGCATTTCTAGAAATGGACTTTCCCCCCTTTAATTTGACTGCCATTTAAACAATAATATAGCTGATGTGTCATGAAAAAAAATAAAGCTTGCTGATGAATCTAGAGTTGAGCATAAATTTTTAACGTTACTAAGGAGTGTCCTAATGGATATGTTGGAGTATCACCTGCCCAGCCATGCGTCTGTACACAGTACAACCAGGGTACTTAGGATAGTTCACATTTCAAATAGACACATTTTATTCCTCTACTTTGTGATTTTTTTAATCTTGAAGAGAAAAATAAGTGATTGAATTTCGTATCTACAGTCAAATACTTTAGAGTGTAATAATTGAAATGTCTGGATTAATAAGAATGTACTTTATATGAAATCTACAAAATTTTGCAGCCTAGAGGATTCAGATCTAGTCAACTCGGTGAATGTATTTCAAGTTTAAAAAAAAAGAGAGAGAGAAAGAAAGAAAAGAAAAAAAAAGAGCTAACCTACCGTTTTCCATGGTTTCTATGGACAATAAGTTGTTAATTTGTATTGATATTCAGGATGTCAGGGTTGTACAAAGGGAAACATGTCCTCCATCACTAGCTGATTGGTTTAATTACTATAAAAACCTTGGTAATATATATTCACTTATTTTTAAGTTCTGTTTTCTAAAGTTCTGTTTATTCTTGCACTCAAAGCTTGTTTACTCTAAGGATCTTTCTATTAACACTGATGCTTTTTATTCAGAGTCTGGTGGATAGTGGACGTACCACAGGCCCTGAACTGTGGTTCTGGTGTGAGCTGTTAATTTGTTGTTTAATGTTCAGGTTGCCTGTGTATATTTCTTTTCCTGTTGAATTTCAAAGCTCTTTGTTACTTGTATTTCCTTCCTCAGAAGAATTACCTTGTACATGCCCACTATGTACCTCAGACAGAGGGAGCTGTGTCAGTACCACAGAAGGTATCCAACTTGCTAAAGAACTGGGAGCTACCTATCTTGAGCTACACAGCCTTGATGACTTCTATATAGGGAAGTACTTTGGAGGAGTGGTAAGTGGTAGTCCCTGTTACATAAATTAAAGTCATTTGTCAGTTGGCTATGTAGCTATTTTCTAGAACCTCAATTAGAACTTCAGTTTTAAAAGCATGGTTGGTCTTAACTTTGAGAAACAAACTTGAGAGTAGAAGGTTTTGTCAGCGTAAAATTATAATTTTATTTTTCTCTCCAAATGAATCATTTTCTATTATCTAATAGGATATTTTGGAATTTCCCATTTGGTGACACCTGTTGTTTTTTGTTGAGCATATCAAAACCATATTTACTTACACACCTGTGGTGTCAGTTTTATTCCTAATGTTTGTATAGTTCAATGAGCCTGGCAGCCTGAACCATTGGGCCCTGCAAGTTCTTCATTTCTATCTACTATTTGCAAAGAATGATTTTTCTTCCTCTATGTGTGTTTTGGCAAGATTTTGTATACTCTTAAATGAATCCACACAAAAATATCCATAGAAACTACTCCTAAAAATAGCTTGTTGGGGCACCTGGGTGGCTAGTTGGTTAAGTGTCGGACTTTGATTTCTGCTCAGGTTATGATCTCAGGGTCCTGAGATCGAACCCTCAGCATCCACACTCACCAAGGAGTCTGCTTCTTTCCTCGCCCTCTCCCTCTTTCCCCACTTGTGTTCATATGCTCCTTCTCTCTCTCTCAAATAAATAAATCTTAAAAAATATACATTTGGAATTTGCTCACTCTGTAGCTATGGCATTTATTGGGTCCTATAGGCATTTTGAGGCCCATGTTAGCACACAGCACCTAGCCTACACTATTAGAACTGCATGGTGCTTAGAAAATACTGTGGAGTTGGATCATGTAACTATTAACTCACTTTGGAACTATCTTTTCAACCCTCTAAGAAGTGACTCCACTCAAGGACAAATTTGGTAAACATGGATAAGAGTTTTAAACCAAAGTAAACCCTGCATTAAGCAGGAGCACTTTGAACTTCTCCATTAGTTCCATGGCTCTTTGTCAAGTACTCTTTCCATTATACCAGAATATTCATTATGTAGATTCATGTCAAAATGTTGAGGTCTTGACAGATGACTGTAGAAATTTCATTTGTTCTGGACAGTTGCCAAACTCCAAATAAAAACCAAAGATAAAAACTAAATATAAATGGTTCTGATTTCCATCATGTGTATGTGGCTATTATGTAGCCCAGTAATGAAAGAAACATAAATAATATAGCATTAAGGAAGATATACTCACAATATTGATATAATGACTGTGAGATATAATGAGCTTTTGCCTCATTTTTTTACAGTGATAAATAAAAAGTAGAAAGGGTAGAAAGGTAGAGAGGACTGAAATCTAATTTGCCTGTCAAGAGAGGTATTGTAGTGGATCTAAAAAAAAAATCTTAATTTAGTCTAAGAATCTTGCATTTCCCTGAAATATTTAGACAACTGGGGAAAAATGATAGTTTGGTTTCATTTGTTGGAGAGGAGGGGTCTGGTTCTCTTGGGGTGTGGAGTTCTCCTTGTTCCCTGCTCCTCTTCCTGAACCTGAAATCTCAGGGCTACTCTTCCCACCTGCCAGCTCCCACTTTTCTCTGCCTGCTTCTGCTTCCTTGTCCTTGTTTCTCTTTGTTCCTAATGCTTGATGTTGCAGTTAGGGTTGGACGTTTGATAAGGATTGAAGATGTAGTCAAGGTTGGAAGAAAGACATGGCAGTTTCTTTTCTCCTTCAGACTTGGTGAGCACATGGAAATAAGATCAGAATGATCCTTTTTGAGATTGTTGAAGAGTAAAGTACAGCTTCGATCTTGGGTGTAAGAAATAGTGGCATTTGGGCACCTGGGTGGCCCAGAGAGTTAGAGCCTCTGCCTTGGGCTCAGGTCATAATCTCAGGGTCCTGGGATCAAGGCCCGCATTGGGCTCTCTGCTCGGCAGGGAGCCTGCTTCCTCCTCTCTCTGCCTGCCTCTCTGCCTACCTCTCTGTCAAACAAATAAATAAAATCTTTTAAAAAAAAATAAAGGAAAAGAAATAATGACATTTGCAGGAATATAGGTGGAGATGATAACGTCCAAGTGAAAAGATCATTTAAAATCTTGTGATTAGGGGTCAGGGATGAAGACCTGGCCAAGGGGACTGTGGGCCCTTTAGCTTTAGAGAGCCCCATGAGGCCCTCCTCCAGTTGCACTCCCACGACACGGGGGTATGCCCTTCTGGAGCCAGTAGCCCTTTTAAACCTGCACCATCCATTATGGTGGTCACTAGCCACAGGTGGCTATTTGTGTTTAAATTAAGGAAAATTCAGCTCCTCAGATGCACTACCCTCATCTCAGGTGCTTAATAGCTACTGGCTACTCCCTTCAGTAGCACAGATATTACAGAGCATTTCCATCAACACAGAGCAGAAGATTCTATTGTACAGCGCTTACAACCGAGTTCCAAAACCCAACACCCCAGAATTCTCTGACCAGCGGCACTCAGTCTGTTTCTCAGGCCTGTGTGGGCCTTTTTCCTGGGTCAGTCCTCCTGAAGGTGGATTGCATTACCAGCATGTGTCCCTAGATCTGAGGGGTGGCCAAAGGATGGCTGCATATGAGGACTGGGGAAGGGGAGAGTAGAGTTTGGATACCCAGGTATGGATGTCTTCTTGTATGCATAAAACTCCTTGAGGCTTGGGCTAGAGTAGGGAGTGAGAAGAGAAGGGGCCCAGGAGTTAGGGGCCAGTACCCCCTGTGCTACACAAAGCTCTGGGAAGTCTGAGAATTTAAAGCCAAACCTGGCTGTCAAAGCAAGAGGATAGAATATCTTCTTCTTTTTTTTCTTTTAAGATTTTATTCTTATTTATTTAACAGAGAGAAACACAGCTAGAGAGGGAACGCAAGCACAGGGAGTGAGAAGGGGAGAAGCAGGCTCCCCGCCGAGCAGGGAGTCTGATGCTGGGCTTGATCCCGGGACTCCGGGATTATGACCTGAGCTGAAGGCAGACCCTTAATGACTGAGCCACCCAGGCTCATGGAAGATAGAATATATTCTACATAATAGTTCGTTTTCTTGATTTACAAAGTTTAAATATATGTGTATGTGGTACATGGACCTCTATTTGTTCTTTTGCCCCAAGCCTCACAGTGTAAGGCATAGGCCTGGTATTATGCAAGTACGTATGTTTAGGGTTTTTCTTTTTTCTTTTCTTTTCTTTTCTTTTCTTTTCTTTTCTTTTCTTTTCTTTTTTCTTTTCTTTCTTTCTTTCTTTCTTAACATTTTATTGTTATTTTTTATTTTTATTTTTTAAAAGATTTTACTTATGTACTTGAGAGAGAGAGGTAGCAAAAAAGAGCATTGGGGGTGCAGGGAGAGGGAGAAGATGACTTCGCACTGAGCAGGGAGAGCCTGATGTGGGGCTTGATCCCAGAACCCTGAGATCATAACCTGAGCTGAAAACAGACACTTAACCAACTGAGCCATGCAGGAGCCCCTTGGATTTTATTTATTTATTTATTTATTTATTTATTTATTTATTTATTAAAAGATTTTATGTATTTATTTGACAGAAAGAGATATCACAAGTAGGCAGAGAGGCAGGCAGAGAGAGAGGAGGAAACAGGCTCCTTGCCGAGCAGAGAGCCCGCGGTGGGCCTCGATCCCAGGGCCCTGAGATCATGACCTGAGCTGAAGGCAGAGGCTTTAACCCACTAAGCCACCCAGGCGCCCTTGGATTTTATTTTTAAGTAATCTTCATACCTAATGTGGGGCTCGAACTCACAACCCCAAGATCAAGAGTTGCATGTTCTATTGGCTGAGCCAGCCAGGCGCCCCAAGATTTTTAATTTATAACATAGAGGATGTATTTCAATGAAGTTATTCAAGAAAAAGAACATGTGTAAACAGCCCTAGATTATATGAGCATCTGTGACATAGAGCCAGGTCTGTCCTGCCTTGTTTCTCTGGTATTAACTGCCATGGGTGCCCCCGGGATGGCTCTTGACAGTCACGTGGTTGCGCTGCTGGGCTTTCTTGATTATTCGAGAGAATAAACTGTTCCTTCTTGAGTGGATAGTTTATTTATGCTTAGACAAGGCACAGTCTGTTCTACTTGATACATTTTTTTAAGTAAGAAATGGTTTAAAAGTGTTTGTTAAAGTGCACATGTAGATGGTACTGGCATTAAAAACATTGGGCAAATGTGATTTGGGGCACCAATAATCCTGTCAGATACATAACTTTGTTGAAGTTTTAATTAAAATTTGATTCGTGTTTTAGTTGGAATATTTTATGATTCAAGCCTTAAATCAGAAGACAAGTGAAAAAATGAAGAAAAGGAAAATGAGCAACTCATTTCATGGAATTAGACCACCTCAGCTTGAACAACCAGGTGCATTTATTAACCAATGTCTAGACGTTCAATTGATATTTACTACAGATCACAAGTCTTAGAGCAGTTGTTCCCAAATTTGAGTATGTTAAGGGCTCCCCTGGCATTCTTCTTCAGTAAATCTGGGATGGGGTGTGGAATCTGCTTTTAAAAGAAGTCTCCAGGTGATTCTGAAGCAGGTGGTACTTGGACCCATTTTGAGGAATACTGTCTTAAACTTGAATCTATAGCTTCTTTAAAAAATAGTGTGTGTGGTGAAGAGCTATCCTATATTAAAGTCTAAAAGAAATAATAACCAAATGCAATGCATGAACCTTGATTGAGTACTGGTTCAATAAAAACATCTCGAAGACTTTCTTAAGGCAGTTGGGTAAAATTTTAATATGGACTGGAAATTAGATGACATGTGGGAATCATTAATATTTGTATGTATGGTAATGGTTCTGTGATTAATGGGAAAATGTTTTATTTTACTTTTTGAAAGTGATTACGACATTATTTAAAGCTGAAATATCTTGATGATTACAACCTACTTTTAAGGGGTTCAGCATTATGAGGGTGTGCGTGTGTATCTAGCTAGAGGTGTAAGGTAAATATGACAAAATGTTAATTGCAGAATCCAGGTGAAGGATAGGTGTGTGCTTATTGTATTACTGTTTCAACTTCTTTGAATGTACAAGTTTGGAGGAAATTAAGGTAAAAATACATAAATACATTTTTTTATCAAAATTAACTTTTATCAAAATTTTTGAATAATTACGGCATAGAAATACAGTAGTAGTATTTGATGCAGACCAATTTGTTATGGAAATTCTTTTAAATGTAGGTACTTGATAAGTACTTGTTAAATAAATCAATGTAAATTAAAAATCAGGAAAACATAAATTAGTATGAGAAGTCAATTCCAGATTATTGTTGTTTTTTTTTTAATGCAGATAGATCCTAAGTGATACACAATTTGACTTTGAACTTGCTGGTGTACAAAGGAAGAGGGGAGACTTGGTCTGTTAAGTAGCAAAAGCTGCTGCTTTAAGCACTTTCTGGATGAGAAGATGGGTGGGGAATAGCCAAATAAACAATGGAGATAGATAATTTCTTGGTTCTTACTATTCAAGAAGAGAAAACACAACAGTTCCTCTGAGAAAGCAAAGCCCTTCATGCCATTTAGCAGTAGGAAAAAATTCTCATGTAAGTTCCTCTTGGGGCTCTAGGTGACCTAATGGACAGGGCTTTCCAAAGTGTCCAGTCAGCAAATGCAGTTTCCATTCTCACAGGTAGTACCTTGTGCCCTTCTGCTACATATCACACTGAACATTCCTGGTGCTTATTTGTTCTAAAGATAGATGCTGGGCTCTGGAGCATGTGGCTTTCAGATTGTTCTTAAGCCATTAAAGGGTCTGTGAGATGCCTTAGGCATTGGAGAGAAGGATGAGTGGGGTGTTAGTTCAGGAAAAGCCTAGCCATCAAAGTACTTTGTTATTATTGGTTTTAGAGACTGGAGTTTTGCTTTAGAGTAAAGAATTTTCATTCTTAAAACAGTTTGAATTCTACTTTCCTCGGCTCAGCTTGGGATAAAGCTAGCCAGCAGATATTTTAAGTTAGGGTCTATGATGAGGGCCTATGGTTTGATCCTCTGTGGGGATATTCTGAATTGCCTGAGGGCTAATTTATTTTTGTTAGTGATTAAACTAGGAAATGGCAGGTTACATCCTTTTTTTGGAAATTAGGGAGTCTAACCAACACTCTGCCTGAGGTGTGCTGAAGAGGAAAGGCTGATTCTTGTTTTAGTAGGAGGAAAAAAATACTAATTTGGGGATCAAATAAAATGGCCAAGATGGTTTCCAACAATGGAGTCCTAGGAATCGGAGCCCTGGCTTTGAGGGATTACAGTTTTAACAGTTTAATTTTAACAATTTCTTCCCCCTTCCATTTCCAAACCCAGGAGGAAAACAACTTCAAATGTGAGGTTAAGTTCTTCAGAACTTGTTCAGTAATTTGTTTGAATTTTTTATCAGGTGAAAATAAGGAACAATAACTACCAACATACAAAATGTCATATTTGGAGAGAGATTATATTTGGAGACACACAGAGTGAGCAGTACTATTTTATTGCTGTCAGTGGCATTAGTACAGTTTTCATTTGCACTATAAAAAATACTGTATTTCTGTGCCTCTTATCTCAGGATAATTAACTTATATGTGCTTATAATTAGATTAGGTTATACAAAGTTGCTGTTTTTGTAAGGACACAAATGGCCAAATGTTGGCAATTTCATATGGCTCAAGTTAATAACATTAAGAAAATACTCTCTTGTTGTGTTTCAAAGAAACCTGAAATGATTGAGTCTGTGTTTCTTTTTTGAAACAGAAAAAATGCCTGTCTTAAAGGCTGAAGCATCGCATTATAACTCAGATTTAAATAATTTGCTGTTCTGCTGCCAGTGTGTGGATGTGGTATTTTACAACCCAGATTTAAAGGAAGTTGCTGAAGCCCACAAGATTGTTCTGTGTGCCGTAAGCCATGTTTTCATGCTCCTTTTCAATGTGAAGAGTCCCACTGACATTCAGGACTCCAGTATCATCCGAACTACCCAGGACCTCTTTGTTATCAACAGAGACACTGCATTTCCAGGTGCTAGCCAGGATTCTCCCGGCAACCCGCCGTTACGTGTCGTTGTCAAAGATGCCCTCTTCTGCTCTTGTTTGTCGGACATTCTGCGCTTCATTTATTCAGGTATCTTGTTAAATGGTTCTGGTACGTTCTCTTAAGCTTTTGAAAGTGCCTGTGGGCCTCAGGTGTATTGGTTAGTTTCACATTTAACTTCTCTCTACCATCTGAGGTAAGGATTATACATGAAATAGTCTTTACTTTATGTACAGGATTTGGTCCAAGCTTTCCATCTTCCAAGTTTACTTGCCTTGGTTTTAAATCTACTTGTGAAAATAATCATTTCTTTGCCTACTGAGCAGATGCGTTAGTATTTTATTTAAACAAAAATATCCAAAATGTGAAAATATGAGAATTTATTGTCTAGTCTAACTCTAAAGAAACAAAATTTTCAAAGTGTGAAGGAAAATAAGTATCTGCATCTTTTTTTCTTTTTTTTCTTTAAGATTTTATTTATTTGACAGAGAGAAACACAGTCAGAGAGGGAACACAAGCAGAGGGAGTAAGAGAAGGAAAAGCAGGCTTCCCGCTGAGCAGGGAGCCTGATGCGAGGCTCGATCCCGGTCTCCGGGATCATGACCAGAGCTGAAGGCAGAGGCTTAAACACTGAGCCACCCAGGAGCCCCTGCATCTTTTTAAAAAAAAGATGTATTTGCACACACGAGAGAGGTAGAGAGAGAGAATACAAGCACGTGCTGGAGAGAGCATGAGCGGAGGGAGGGGCAAAGGGAGAGAGGAAGCAGAGTGGGAACAGCCTACTGAGTGGGGAACCCAGCATGGAGGACTCGATCTCAGGATCCTGAGGTCATTACGTGAGCTGAAACCAAGAGTCGGATGCTTAATCAACTGAGCCACCCAGACACCCCAGTATCTGTATCTTAGAAGCTAGCCATTTATTTACTTCTCTGTTTTACTCTTAGGTTTTAGAGAGTTGAGAGAAACTAGCAGGGTCTTTACATTCAATTTAGTAACTAAAGTCAGTATCTAAAATTCATTTAGGCTGAGATCTGATCAACTTTCTTGTATTAAATTAAATTAATTAATTATTATTAATATTTTATTTTTAAGTAATCTCTATACTCAGTGTGGGGCTTGAACCCACAACCCCAAGATCAAGAGTCATACGCTCTACCAACTGAGTCAGCCAGGTACCCTTACTTTGACTATTTTAGATTTTACTTTTCTTTCTTCCTGTGCACTTAACTTTTTAACATAGAGCTTATCAATTATTTTTCTTCTTGTCCTTTTAAATACTTGCAACTACTACATTTTAAAAAATAGAAGTTTTATCTGAGTCATTATAGCCAATGAATTGAGGGTGTCACATCTAAGTGTCCCATATAAAAGAATGGAAAAGAACTGATGTAAAATGATTTTTATTATTTTTTAAAGATTTTATTTATTTATTTGACAGAGAGAAACACAGCTAGAGAGGGAACACAAGCAAGGGGAGTAAGAGAGGGAGAAGCAGACCTCCCGCAGAGCAGGGAGTCTGATGCGGGGCTCGATCCTGACCCGAGCCGAAGGCAGCTGCCCAACCAACTGAGCCACCCAGGTGCCCCTAAAATGATTTTTTAAAGTAAGCATCTAAGTGAAAGTTTTCTGAAAATGTCACTCTTCTTTAATTTTTCACTTGGAACCATGGTCTGATGAAATATTAAGTTAAGGTCACTCCTCTGAAATATGGCTCTGGACAAACATTTATAATCTGCTTTTAGACTTCAAAATGGGGGACAGATAAGTTTACAGAGGTTTACAAATAAAGAAAGTGCTGTTTCATATTTGTAAGAAACTTTTGGATAGTCTTCAGTTGAAATAATTGATGTTAAGGTAAGATTTTACTTTTTTTCATTTGGGCTGTGGTTATATAATTTTACTATAAGTTAAAGTGAAATTTAGTGTTTTTGAAAAGTGCAGTTGCAGTATGAAGATTTCAGTGGATTAAAGTGTGTATATATATATGGGGGCACCTGGCTGGCTCAGTCAGTGGAGCATGTGCCTCTTGATCTTGGGGTCATGAGTTCAAGCCCCAGGCTGGGTGTAGAGATTACTTTAAAAAAAGTCTTTAAAAATCTCTCTCTACTGGGTGTGGGGAAAGGGGAATGAATCTTGGAACACTGGAAAAAAAATTTAAGTTAACAATAAAAAAAAAATCTCTCTCTATACATACATCTACCTATGTAGGAGTAGAATGGTAGTGGTAGGTCTTTAGCCCATTATTCAGTGAATATGGGCTTGGGAAAGGCATAAATAAGCACTCCTCCAGAGCACTCACACACAGTGCCTTAGAACGGCAGGTTTTGTGTTGGTGGAACTGATGCGTAGACTCTAGTAGCTGTGACTCATCAGATGAATAAAGCAGACTAAACACTTCATTTACTTCTACAGATTTGTACGTTTAAACTTTGAATTTCACAGTTAGAATTTAAGGGTAATTCTGAAAAACAAAAATGTTTACATGTTAAAAGAAAGAAAAGGCCTTTAATGATGTTTAGAGAACTGTGCAGGAAGTGTTTGGCTTTTCTTTTTAGTGAGGTTACTGTTGGATTAGGAGTTACACAGCAAGTTTACGACAATATCTATTGAATACTTCCGAGACACATGGGCACCTTGAAGTCCATTGTATCCTCTTTGATAAGGTAGCGATAATGGCTACTTGCACCTCCAGTGACGGAACCTACTGGTCTTTCTTGTAGGGAGTGATTTTTTTGAATTGCAAAATTAATACATGCAGATGGAAGAAAAGGGGAAAGAAGAAAAAAGTTCTTTCCTCAGCCCCCTTATATGTTGACTCTAGTGCTATTTGAAAGAAATTAATTTATTGGGAATATACATGAAGGAAAATGCAATCTTTAGTAAGTGCTGTTTTCTGGGAACAACACAGTTTCCCAGGCTGGAGCATCGAGTGGGAGGTGAAGGCTTGCAGGAGATGAGACTGGCAAGACAGATGGAAGGTGTTCATAGAAGCTGTTCTAGAATGTTGAGCATGATTAGACTGGGCTTTGGCATGCTCATCTCTGGTGACAGTAGGGGGACAGAATAGAGCAGGCCAGACAGGAGTTTAATGAGGAAGCTCCATTGCTCTGGAGATCAACCAAAGACCATTATTCTGACAACAGGTGGTTGGTGCTATAGCTTGTCCATTATTTGGACCAGAGCTTTTCAGACTTAAAGTGCATGCAAGTCAGCTGGGGATCTTGTTCAAATGTGTAGATTTTTTTTTTTTTTTTAAGATTTTATTTATCTGAGAGAGAGGGAGGGAGAAGGAATACAGGCCAGGGGAGGGGCAGAGGAAGAAGCAAACTCTCTGCTAAGCTGGGAGCCCAATGCCAGGCTCCATCCCAGGCCTCCAGGATCATGACCTGAGCTGAAGGCACATGCTGACTGAGCCACCCAGGCGCCTCTCAAGTGCAGATTCTGATTCAGTAGACCTGGGGGGTGGGGCCTGAGAGTCTGCATTTCCCGCAGTCTTCCAGGTCAGGCTGATGCTCAGGACTACATCACATGTTCTGGGAAGACCCACATGACAGCCGCAGCCATGGGGATAAAAGCCTGGCATTCCGTCCAGAGGCCCAGGGGAGGAACCCCATCTACCAGTCTCAGGGCACAAAATCAGAATGGGGTCAGCTGCAAGACTGGCTGAGGTGAGCTCTTCAAAGCTAGAGCCCTCAGTGCCCTGGGGTAGCCGCTTCCTGAGGGTGAGGCAGAGGGTTGCTCTGTGGCTGGGCCGAAACGGAGTGAGCCCGGGAAGAATAGTGAGAGGCAGAGGTGCATCATGGCACAGAGAGCTTGCTACAAGCCCTTGACTGGCTCAGAGCATAGTCTTCCTATCCTGACACTGAGCTGTTGGGTTTCTGCTCTGTTCATTCTCTCCATGTATGTCAAGACCCAGAGAAGAGGTGGTGTCAGGTAAGAGCTGGGCCATAGGCCATGGACCAGGGCTGCAGTGAGAAACCTGATGCTTTGAGGAGAAGGAAAAAGAAATGCTTCAGCAGGTACCTCTTACTTACTCTGTATTTATAGAATATAACCACAGACTCAAACAAAAGTTATATTGTGTTTAAATAATGTTTAAAAAGATACTAAAGCTCTATTTCTACAGTTAAGACAATTTTGAAAAAACAAAGAAAATTTGTTAAGAAAAAAAAGCAACTCAGTTCGTACTCTCAAATGTCGAAACACTTAGTGATGTTTTGAAACATCCTCTAGTCTTTGTGCATAGGTTACCATTTATTTAGAAAAAATATATATATTTTTTTAAATCAGGGGCACCTGAGTGGCTTAGTCAGTTAGGCATCTGCCTTTGGTTCAGATCATGGTCTGGGCTTCTGTAATGGAGCCCCAGTGTCGGGCTCCCTCCACAGCAAGGAGTCTGCTTCTCCCTCTCTCTCTCTACCTCTCCCCCCAGCTTATGCTGTCTCTCAATAAACAAAAAAAGAAAATCTTTTTTACCAAATTAAAGAAAAGTTTTAAACATATATATGTTTAAATATATATATTATATATTATACATATATATATTAGAGACTTCAGTAAAGAGGACAGGCTAATGGGATTTTTTGTTTTGCTTGTTCTTTTGGCTGCTGCTGTTGAGCACTTTAAAACTTTTGAAATGAGCACAAGTTTTAAGACGCAGTTATGCGGAGCTTTCGTCCCAGAAGCCTTGGCTTACCCACAGGTTATGTTGGGGGGCAGTGAAGACAGGAGCTGTTTGTCCTTGTGTCTGCCTGGTCAGTCCCGCAGAGGCGAGCTCCCTGGCATGGCATGCTCAGGAATATTTGCTCTGAGCAAACATGGGCTGAAAACTATCTTCAGTTTATCTCCTGCTTTTTTTTTAAAACCAGATTACAAAGACTGTCTTAATTTCCTTTAAATAACATACTTCCTTTTAATCTTTAGGAATTTCAAATTTTGTATAAATTGTGTCACCATGGACATCTGGGTCCTGTGTTTAGGAAGGGGTCTGGGTAATGGTCTGGTTAACAAAAGGCTTCGCTGTATTCTCCGATGCAAATTCCTAAATAAGTAGACACAGGAAAAGTATGTGTTTTGCGTATGTTACTTTTCTCTTGGGTAACAGCTAACACTGTCTGCTCTGTAAGTACTGAAAGACTGTTACTCAGAGAGAAGGAGCGAGGCCAGCAGTTTCTGGGTCTTCATCAAGTCATCCTTTATTGGCATACAGTTGTGACATTCTTATAATACTTGATAGTCCTTATGCTTGCAGATTCCTGACGCACACAGTTTCAGATGGTTAGGAATTGAAAAGTATGTCAGAGCCTCAAGAATTTTGCTTTGAGCTCTTCGTACCACAGATGGCCCTTAGAATTTCACATCGCTTATTGAAATGCCGCCAGAGTAAATGAACATGTGGAAAAGAGCTTTCCTCGTATCTTCCAGCTCTTGGAATTATTCTGTGCTGTGCTCTTTTCTGTTCTGCCTAAAAGCACAGCTTGTATGCATGAGTGCACCACGCTCCCTGAGAACCTCCATCAACTGAATCAGTGTTCTGAGAAATTAACTAAAGCGAAAATCCCAGACAGTTTCGCAAGAGGAGTAAGTTCTAGAGCTCTGTCTGTACAATATCATGGCTATTGTTAATAGTGCTCTAATGTACACTTTAAAATTCTGTCAAAAAGATAAATCGTATGTTGGATGTTCTTTATCTTTTTAGGATTTATTTATTTATTTTAGAGGGAGAGAGAGAGCGAACAAGTGGGAGGAAGAGTGGAGGAAGAGAGAGAGAAAGAATCCACTAGCAGACTCCACTCTGAGCACAGAACCTGACAGGGCCTCAATCCCAGGTCCCGGAGATCATGACCTGAGCTGAATTCAAGAGTCGGACACTTAGCCAACTGAGCCACGCAGGGGCCCCCCATGTTATGTGTTTTCACCACAATTAAAAAAAAAAAAAGAGAGAAGAAAATACCAGTGTAAGGATTATTGCTTTATTTGTACCAAAACATGTCAAAGATGACTGAGTTAGCATTTCTAATTATAAGAATAGCCCAATCCTTAGAGTGCCCTATGAACTAGTCTTACTTTCGTCTTTGGTTATTGGATCCTTCTGTGTCAGTTCTCAGTGAGTGGCCTGTAGGAATTTACCTGCTGTTCATCCCATGTATTTTGACTTAATTCTTGCTTTCTGTCAGATAATATTCTGAATGGAGTTATCGTGTAGGTATTTGTTAGTTAATACAAATTATTTTTAAGAGCTAATACCTGTTCTCCTTTAGCCCGAGTGTAGACAATCAGAAAATACCTACTGTTTGCTGTATATCACTGCCCCTGGGTTTTGATCAGGGGTGAAACATCTGGAGAAAGGGCAGTGATGATCAACATTCAGTGCACCTTAAAATCACCTGGTAGGCTTTTAAAATGGTGTCTGGGCTCCAGCCCCAGAAATTCTAATTTAACTGGTCTGGGACTGATACCTCCTTGATGGTATTTTATGAAAGATCTCCAGGTAAAGATAATGCACAGCTGTAGTTGAGAATCACTGGCATAAATTCTTTTGACCTGGGTTCTGTCGGCTTCTCAGGGGTTCTTTGCTTTCTGACATTTTAATGTAGACTGTAATATCTATGTGTATATGGGAAATCTCATGGAGAGACGATGCCAAGAAGTTATCGGATTGTGCAAAAAGTGTGTGACTTTAAAGGTAAAAATCCTTAGTGCCGAAAAATGAAAACAAAAAACCTGGACATTTCTAGACTGCAAACCTTTGGGAATGTGAGGAGGAAAGGGAGCTGGCAGGGAAGTCAGAAAAGGAGCATCAAAGGTAGAAAGAAAGACTGTTGTTGCTGGAGCCAGAGGTAGTAGATTAGGAGAGCCGATTGTGTTCTTCCCAGCTCCGTGCTCTGTGATGTCGTGTTGGTGGCCTGAATGTGGCCGTGGTGGGAGTATTTGCACCACAGCCGCGGCAAATGGCCCTGATCAGGGCTCTCCTTCCCCTCCCCCCACCCTCAGGATACACTGTAGTGACCATGAAGGTTAGGTGAGAAGTTCAGAGATACTCTAGAGTCCCCGATGCTACAGGGCTCAACTACCACTTGACTCTTCAGTGTAGATTTGGATCAGGTTGGCTCAGGCTGGTTGCAGTGGCCTGATCTCACTGGTTCAGTAAATGTTTATTATGAGGTCTCCCCATCTCTGATGTCCATGAGGGCATCTGGCAAAGTTCTGGATACAGAAAGGGGGACATCAGAAGAAATAGATTGAGAGATTGAAAATGATTTTGAGTTATGCAGAGGTGAGATGATTGGTGCAAGGTCACATCAGTAATTAATGGCAGAGGTGGAACTAGAGCCTGGGTCTCCCAGTTAGGCCTGCCCACACTGTACCTTGGTTAATTTTATTTTTAGGAGTTAGGACTTTCTATTAGCCATGGAATAGATAGGGGTCATCTATTCACATATCATCATCAGATTGTACCTTTGGAAACTTATCAGCATTAAGTTTTAGGATAGATTCAGTGAGGAGAGGGCCACTGGGGAGCAGGTAGTCTGTATACAAGGCTGCTCTAAGCCAAGCGAGAGAAGTGCTCAGAGAAAGGAGAACTTTTGCTAACCTTCAAACAGTTTTGTAGGACACAGAAGACGGGCTAATAGCGTAGACAGACGTGAAATGAGCCTAGGAAGAGATTGCTTGGAAGTGGGGGGGACCAGGTACCATGATTTCACTCCGGTGTCATGGTCATATAGCTCATTAGGACATTATCTACCTCTGTTCTTCAGGGTATGTAGAGGTGCTTATTGAACATCCTTATCTGACCCTGACAATGTGTGAGACCTTCTGAATGCATTCTGTTCCTGCTGCTCATTCGTCTACCTGATGGGAGTCACTGCCCTCTGTGATTACTATGACTTAATTGAATTTGGAAAAACCCCATCTGCCTTCTTACCCAGGGCAAGTAAATAATTTGAGTGTAGAAAGGACTGCTTGTGATGGCAACTAATATTTTGGTTGTTGCTGTCATTTTTAGGTGACCATCTATTATAAAGAGTTAACTGCTGTCCAGGGAGGCAGACTTCAGGTTTTAAGAAATACGTTAGGGGAAGGCAAACTGATTTTTTAAAAATGTGAGAACCGTTTAAATGTTTTCATGTAAGGGTATGTGTTGGGTAAAGAAAAAAGAAAATACTAAAAGAAAGAACAGTGCTACCTAAGGAGATAATTACTTTTGTACTTCCTGTTTCAACATAAAAATCCAACATATATTAATTTGTTTACAGGTGCTTTTCAGTGGGAAGAATTAGAAGATGACATCAGGAAGAAAGTGAAAGATTCTGGGGATGTTTCAAGTGTAATTGAGAAAGTTAAATGCATTTTAAAAACACCAGGAAAGGTAAATTCCTTTATTGAAAATCAGTTTATCTTTATGCTTTCTGAATTTTAACAATTACATAATGATAAAATAATAATGAGTAATAAGAAGAGTCAACAGTATAGAAACATGTTTTTCTTGAGTCTTTTCTTGGCCATTTGAATATTTTAAACACAAACATGTGTTTCTCACTATCTCAGATTTTAATTCATGTAAGAATTAAAATATGTGTGAGTCATGTCCTTAAAATGTTGGTTTGTGAATTCCATTCTCTGAAACATTCCCCTAGAGCTCCAGGAATGAAGAGCTGTTGAATCCGTCCAGTTCCAGTTAAGCTTGTTAAAGGGGGTGCTGCTCACTTTTTTCTGAGTTTAAGTCCAAGTAATTTTCAGGAGCAAGACAGTTTTTCTTTGTGCCTTTTTCAAGAGTTCTGAGAAATCCATTTGCTCAGGTAGACTATTATGGATTTGTTTCTCATCTTGGATAGGTTTAAAATTATAAATAAGGTCAAAGGTTATAAAATACAGGCTTTGTATATGATCTTAAATGTGTGCATGTTAAAACTCCAGTCCCTTACACTGTCCACTCTGTAAGGGCTTTAAAAATACATTTGTTGATTTTAGAGACAACTACATTATACAGTTGAGCCAGTGTATTATTTCAGATTCTGTGCTGAACAAATTGGCTACAGTAGACAAAACGGTACCCTATGTGCAGTGCCTAGAAGAACATAGACTTCTGTTAAATGTAAGAGAAATTAGTATTCCTTCAGTTTTTTTTTATACGGATGACTTTGTCAATTCCACAACCTAAATTAATGACATTTTAAGTTAATACTTTATTTTTTAAGTCAATATTTTAAAACTGTGCTAGCTTTTAATGAAGATTCCTGACTTACCTGAGAAAAAAATGTAAACAAAGTAACAAAGCAATGGAATTAAGGGGCAAACCTTTTCTCGTTTCTGTCACACACAGAAGCAGCTAGAGGGAACTGCTCAGTTTTCCAGGGGACGGCAAAGTAGTCGTTCTCTTAACAATCTAATTCAACTAAATAATGCTTTTGCGGAATTGTGCGCATGTAAAGCTGCATTCTGTTTTTTGAAAGTTCTGTAGATTGCTTGTTTATAGACCAGTGAAAATGTATACTGTGTATATCAGTCTTGTGTCTAAACTGCTATCTTCCTATCTTTTTTGCCTTCAAATTCAAGGCATAGGTGACCAAGGATTCATGATCGATGGATCTATTCTTAATAATATGTATTTGCATAGTATTCATGATATAAAATTCATAACCTTTATATGAATGGTGAGGACAGAAGGTGTTGCCTTTTGTTCTAAACATGAGCCTTTCCTTGAGTGTGATTTTAAACAGTCATTCCTTTGAGTACTGAGAAAAAAATGAATTCTTGTTGGGAAGAGGCTGGGGGCTCTACGACTCCGTGATATCAAACTAAATTACCTCCTTTGTGTAGGAGGAGAGATGAGTTCAGTGCTTTCTTCCTGTGCTTTCCTGGGGTAAAGGTCTCTCTTATTCACAGAGTACAACATAGAGCTGAGCCCTGAGTTAGGAATCAGGAAATGTACATTTGAATTGTGAGTTCGCCACGAATTATTGCTGGCTTTGAACAAGTCTTCTCAGGACTTTCTGTAAAATGAGGCAGAGGTGATGATTTCTGAAGCTCTTGCTGGTTCTCAAATTCTATGCGGCTTTTTGATTTGTTTTGCTTTGCATGTGGTATTCACACGAATCCTCTCCACCAGTTCCTCTGATGTGTATTAAGGGAGGTTGTGTACAGGATCTGAGAATGTGCTTTATAGGAGCAAGATTTGTATGACCCTGTTTTGCTTCTCTGCCTTGCTCATGGAAATCATTCTAGGGTGTGTTTTCTTTCTCCTTGTGAGGAAGGAGAATAATTTGTTTCCCTCTTAACCAAAGATTTTAATTTCCCCCCACAGTGGATTAATTCAGAGTGGAGGGTAGATGCCATTTATTCTTACTGCTGCAGTTATATGCTTGATTATTTCTTGGGGATGAAGCTTTCCATATTCCCTGGATAGTCAAGCAGAGGTCAGAGTTCTGATGCAGGCAGAGGTCCTGAGGTTTCAGCTAGGGAAATGGTGGGAAGGTGAGGGAAGAGGGGCTGGCTCTCGAATTCTGGGGTTGGAATAAAGAAATGTCTGAAAGATTACAGGAAGGATAAACAAAGCCCCAAAGCCTAAGTGGGGTGTAGTGAGGAGTTGGAGCCCACTGAGTCAGAGGCACTGTTACGGGAAGTGATCACCTAGAGTGAGCAGGTGTGCAAGCACAGATAGGTGTGGTCTTGCAAGTGGTTCTCTGGAACTCTGGAGTGGACATCCAGGCAACCTTTGATAGATTCTAGGAATCCTAGCTGTGGGTAGGTTTATAGGACTATACATTAAGACAGATGAATCAATTCATCACTCTCCAGTATTTTAATATTGATCTAGTAAGTAGTAGGACATGACGTGCTGGGGGAAAATGCATGTTTTTTAAAATGACAGATTAATTTGTGTGTGTGTCCCTTTCTAGTTAGTGGACAAATGAACAGGTTGAATAGTGAACATATTTTGCCAGGCATTCATATGAGTTTGACGGTTGTCTGTTTCCCAGCTAATGGGGACGTTTGTGAATTCAGGACCCTGTGTTTCTCAGCCAGAGAGTGGGTTTTCCCTTCGTCAGTTTGCTCGCTGCTGAGAGCGTTACACAGAGCTGTGCTGCTCCAGCTCGTGCAGCCCATGCCCTCCTTGAGGATGAGCTTCCACGACAGCTATGAGCACAGGTGCTGTGGAGGAGGTTTCTTCAGACATTTAGTACGGGTTTCCAAATTCTCTAGCCAACCTGTATATTTATTACTGGAGCATATTGTACATTGCCTCTTTATTTTTGTTTTCCGTTACAGATTAATTGTCTAAGGAATTGCAAAACTTACCAAGCCAGAAAACCTCTGTGGTTTTATAACACTTCCCTCAAGTTTTTCCTTAATAAACCAATGCTTGCTGACGTTGTCTTCGAAATACAAGGTAGGGTTCAATTTTTACAAAGTTCAATACTCGTTTTTATTTTTTATTTTCTTACCCTTCTGTTTCGGCTTTGAAAATTTAGGTGAAGAAATGACTATTCCCTAATGAAAGATATAGATTAATACTGGTTGAATTTTAGCAAAATCTACGGAAATGAAGATTTTTGTTAAGACAAAGAAGTTTATATTTTTGTAGTTATTTTTTCTCCCCTAACCATATGCTTCATTAGTCTTTAGGGACCATTGTGGAATGGAATGATCTATGATATCATCTCATTATATATTTTTGTCCATGTGTTTCTTTAAGATACTAGTTGTTGAATCATCTGAAACCATCCCCCTTCACATTGTATTACCTGTAACTCATTCAGTTTTCTTCCTTTCTGTTGGAGCAAAAGGTATTAAGCATGTGTCGAGGGTCATGCCTGCCTCATATTAGGCCTGGGGAGGTATTGCCACATTTATTCCTCATAGCACTCTGAGGATTTTCACCAGAGCAACTGAGAGCTGCTTTTTATCTCTGTAGGAAAGTAATGCTACCTAATTTTAATAATGATAAGCTGTTTTAATGCCCATTATTGCTTATTCGCTTGGATAATTTTGCCACTTCAGTAGATTGAAAGCATAATCTTACAAGTGAATTATCGAGGTACCTGCAGCTGTGCAAGAAGGCTAGGAGTTGTTTCCACATGTATTATGTAGAACTTCAAGTAGGCTGTTACTAGAAGCTAGACAGAATTATTTTATGATTAAAGTGTATGGCAGCTAATGGTCATTTGCTTTTTTAAAATTTTTCCTCAGAAAGATTCATTTTAACTTTGGCCACATGCCAAGACAAACAGTGAATTGGAAACTTCCCAGGTGCCCTCTGATAAGCTCCAGTCAGCACTGTTTGAAATGTTGAGCATGAGACATTGAGAATGGGACTATAAGAGTGACCTCGAAACACATAAAAAATGATTAGACTGTCTTTGCTTCTAGTTTCCATAGGAGGTCTTCACACCAAACATCAAAAGGAATATTCCCCATATGAAAATATATGTTGAGAGCCAAGAAATAACCAGTGATGTGGAGAATTATTTCTCCTGAAAATCTCTTGCTTTCCTCTCACAATCCTACCTGCGAACTCTTCTGCAGACACCTTCTGTGTCCCGAGCTATGCAGAGGCTGGGTGTGGGTGGGCTAGTGGAGGGATGAACCGAATGCCGTGCTGCTCTTTGTAGCCCACCAGCTCCGAAACCAAGGCCTCCCAGGGTCTGGAGCTGAGACAGGCAGGCATGGGTGGAAGCAGGATCTAGCAGCAGCTTCTCTGCCATGTGTGGATAGAGAGGCGAGCCCAGCTTCTGGATTTTGGGGAGGGAACTCTAGTGTGCAGAAGGGAACACTCTTGTCTTCTCTCTGCAACCCTAGTGTTAGCCTTGGCTTTGCCTTCCAACCAGCATGTGTTCTTAGACCAGTCACTTAATGCAGCTCGCTTAATTAAGCCTTCCCCTTTCCACAGTGAAGTAGGTAAACCAGATAGCTTCTGAAAGGTCATTTTTAGTGTTAAGCTTGTTGAGGTGGTAGTGACCAGGACTAGAAAGACCTGGTTGGGCTCTTTTTGTCTTTCTACCTGTAACATGGGGATACTGATTTCTACCTGATAGAGTGGTCATGAGGATCAGGACCATGCATGTAAAGGTATATATATAAAGGTTTGAAATAAATGGTATATATTCTAAATCTCTCTTGATCTAGGCAAGTTTACTGTTTTCAGAGTAAAACAAAATGAAAATGCTAAAAATTCCATTTTTGAAACTTGCAAAGTAATGTGAAGAAGGTATGCCAGGTAGAATTTTATTTTAGTGTATAATAAAAACGAAGACCTTTGAGAATTTATGTTAAGATTATTAGAAAACTTGGGCTTTCAAACTTTATTTCACTCTTCAGCATTTTCCTTAAAAAAAAAGTTTCTAAAAAACAGCAATTGCATTCTACAAAGGAAAGATACTTAAGGCCTTGGCATTTTCAAAGAACATATTTATCTCTGAACTAGAAAACTGATGCTCCCCCCCTTTCATTCTTCAGCTTTATCTTATTGCTGGTTGGTATAAGAACACTGAATTGTGTGCACTTGGCATATTTGACACAGAGTTTATATATTTATACCGTTTATATGCTATGTTGAAAAATGTAACTATACCGAGATACTGCATTATGGTTTCACAATGGAACAGTTTATAATACCAAACTACAGTTGGAAAAGGTGAGAAACAGAAGTGATGGTTTTCTGAGCTAGAGGTATAATGGTTTTCCAAACCAAATATAAAGCTTGAAACAGGTTCGACAGTGCTTTAAGGTACTGGATATTTCTTTGCCAGTCTTGTAACCCTGTTGTAACTACCTTATCAATGGAAAATTTATGTTAAAATTCCAAGGTTACTTATCAAATTCCTTCCCCATCTACTGTCCATTTGGTATTTCGGGTCAATCTGGAATCCCTCTGCTTAACCCAAATGAGAGGTTGTCTAGTTTGTTTAAGCTGTGCTTCTGCTTTTCCTTTTCTTTTTTTCAGTAGTCCTACTTCAGGTTTTAAAACCTTAGAATTACAAGCCCAATTGCAGTACCTGTTTGGATTCTTTGTGAATTGATGCAAACAAAGATAACCAGCATGTTTAATCATGGAAACTAGTCATCCCCATCAGTGGCCACTGCTCCACTGAGAGTAGGTGGCCTAACGGCAAAAGGGCATAGAGGTGAAGGAGCCTGAGGGCAGATAATGATGCCTGCTAGCAGGTGTATGATGACTCAGTAGCAGTGTTCACTGTCTGTAGCCTCTTCTACCTGCTGCTCTGGGAGTTGCATTTGTGCAAATCTAGCTCTAAGCGTTGAGCTCAGAGCTGGAAATGCTGGGCCTTGTTTGTGAAACCCAAGGGATTATTGGCGCTAGAGGATGTCACTGGACTTACGTGGAACTCTTCTTTTCTTTTCTGAATCAGAAGATGTTTTGCTTGGATTTAAAGAAGCTAAAGAATTTAATCACGCAAATATTTTATTTAAAACTTCTAGAAAGATTTATTGCTTTATTTGAGAGAGAGGAGAGGGGGACAGAGGGAGAGAGAGTCTTAAGCAGACACCATGCTGAGCACAGAGTTCGATGGAGGGCTCAATTTCAAGACACTGAGCTCAAGAGCTGAGCATGAAATCAAGACTCAGACGCTTAACTGACTATGCCACCCAGGCACCCCTCATTGTAGAATATTTTAGAGTACTTTACTTAGCATAGAATATATGCTCCTGAGAGATCTGAGACTTTAGAGATGTATAGGTGAAGACTCTGGAGCAGAGCAGAGTGGTTTGGCTCCTAGAGTTACTTTTTGGAAGGCTTTTTCATTCACATTGGTTGTGGTGTCTTCCAGCCGACTAAAAGCTTGGCTGTTCCCAAGCAGGGGAGTTTTGTCTTTTTCATCTTTGTATCATTAATGTGTAACATAGTGATTAGCATATGGTGGGTGCTCAGTAACGGTGTGTCAAACTGATCTAGACTGAACTGAAGGCTCCCTGGGGATTTGTGGTTTCCCAGATGCTGGCAGTGGTGAGAACTGCTTCCCCACGCTTGTGCCATCTGGTGCTGCCTTGAGGGGATAGCCTAGGAGCTGGAGAGCTTAGCAGGCTTTCGCTAGAGAGTCACTTTAGTTTAATGAGCTTCCGAGAAGGGTAGGGGCTGAGGGGCCTTTAACATTTAAAGTAGCTCTCTGGCTTTCCCAGAAGTAGCACTTTTCCCTGAGGAGGTAGTACACTGGAGAAACATCCGGGGACAAGGTCATCCCCTTCCAAATTTTCCATATCGTCTGAAATGCTCCCCTTGGTTCCACCAAAGAGTCCCTTGCCATAGTGGCTGTAACATATGGATTGCTTCGGACAAGGGATAGTTCACTTTCTACAGTTTCCTCTTTCTCATAAGGGGAAGCCGGGACCAGACCTGTTCTTTGAGTGTGTCCAAGAAGGATAGTGACACCGTTTACTTAGGAGAGGCACATGGGTAAGAATTGGTGATAGTATTGCAAGCCAGTTGCAAAGGATACATGTTTCATTATAAAAACAGGAAGCAAAGTATTTCATTTCAGTGTTTTCTATCTTTAGAAAATACAAACTGAATAACAAAGAATTGCCTGTCTTATAAATTGTTGGTTTCAAAATCAACTTTTGAACTGTTTTTTTTTTTAGTTATTCATTTATTTATTTTCAGTGTTCCAAGATTCATTGTTTATGCCCCACACCCAGTGCTCCATGCAATATGTACCCTCAGTACCCACCACCAGGCTCACCCATCCCCCCATCCTCTCCCTCCAAAACCCTCAGTTTGTTTCTGAGTCCAAAGTCTCTTATGTTTCATTTCCCTCCCCGATTTACCCTACTTCCCATTTCCTTTCCTTCTCTTACTGTCCTCTATATGACTCCTTATGCACCACAAATAAGTGAAACCATGTGATACTTGACTTTCTCTACTTGACTTATTTCACTCAGCATAATCTCTTCCAATCCGGTCCATGTTGCTACAAAAGTTGGGTATTCATCCTTTCTGATGGAGGCATAATATTCCATTGTATACATGGACCATATCTTCTTTATCCATTCATCTGTTGAAGGGAACCTGGGCTCTTTCCACAGTTTGGCGATTGTGGCCATTGCTGCGATGAACATTGGGGTACATATGGCCCTTCTTTTCACTATATCTGTGTCTTTGGGATAAATACTCAGTAGTGCAATTGCAGGGTCATAGGGTAGCTCTATTTTAAAATTTTTAAGTAATCTCCACACTGTTTTCCAAAGCAGCTGTTTCCAAAGCATTCCCACCAACAGTGTAAGAAGGTTCCCTTCTCCATAGCCTTTCCAGCACTTGTTGTTTCCTGTCTTGTTAATTTTGGCCATTCTGACTGGTGTAAGGTGGTATCTCAGTATGGTTTTGATTTGAATTTTCCTGATAGCTAGTGATGCTGAACATTTTTTTATGTGTCTGTTAGCCATTTGTATGTCTTCTATGGAAAGTGTCTCTTCATGTCTCCTGCCCATTTTTTGATGTGATCATCTTTTTGGATGTTGAGTTTGAGTAGTTCTTTATAGATCTTGGATATCAGCCCTTTGTCTGTAGTGTCATTTGCAAATATCCTCTCCCATTCTGTGGGTTACCTCTTTGTTTTGCTGACTGTTTTCTTTGGTGTGCAAAAGCCTTTTATTTTGATGAATCCCAAAAATTGATTTTTGCTTTTGTTTTCTTTTGTCTTGAAAGAAGTTGCTGTGGCAGATGTCAAAGAGGTTACTGCCTATGTTCTCCTCTAGGATTTTGATAGATTCCTGCCTCACGTTGAGGTCTTTCATCCATTTTGAGTTTATCTTTGTGTGTGGCATAAGAGAATGGTCTAGTTTCATTCTTCTATACGTAAAGATGGAAGAACATTCCATGCTCATGGACCAGAAGAATAAACATTGTTAAAATGTCTATACTTCCCAGAGCAACCCCTTCTTTCAATGCCATCCCAATCAAAATTCCAAAATCTGTATGGAACCAAAAAAAGAATTGCTAAGAAGAAAAACAAAGCTGGGGGATCACGTAACCTGATTTCAAGCTTTATCACAAAGCTGTGATCACCAAGACAGCATGGTACTGGCACAAAAACAGACAAATAGACCAATGAAACAGAGTAGAGAGTCCAGATATGGACCCACAAATCTATGGTCAAATTATCTTCAACAAAGCAGGAAAAAATATCCAGTGGAAAAAAGACAGTCTCTTCAATAAATGGTGCTGGGAAAATTGAACTCTCTGTTTTTCAATTAAAAACTAAAAAGTTTCAGGTTAATGCTGGTTATCTCCCCAAACGTTGTTTTCTGACATTGGCTTAGCTGTGCCTAATGCAGTCCCTCTCGAATTGACAGGGAGATTGCTGGAATAAAATCTCTGCAAGTTTATAGCTTATGTAACTTTTGAACCTTGCAGGTACAACGGTGCCGGCCCACAGGGCCATCCTGGTGGCCCGCTGTGAAGTGATGGCAGCCATGTTTAACGGGAATTACATGGAAGCAAAGAGTGTTCTGATTCCAGTTTATGGTGTTTCCAAAGAGACTTTCTTGTCATTCTTAGAATACCTATACACAGACTCCTGTTGCCCAGGTGAGCAGTCTAAATATTAGGTAATACCTCACAATTTTTTTTCCTTGTCATTCATTTTGATGACTTGCTTAAGATTGATCAAAGTTGACGTCATGGAACATGCTAGTCAGGTGAGATGGTGTTGGATGACAGCGAATTTTCAGTCAATTCTCACATCCCAACCAGCCCTAAGAGTGTGGTGATTACATGAACACTCCAGAAATGGAGGGTTTTTGTGGTACCCAGTGACTAGTTCGAAAGACTGGGACATCCCTTCCATGAAGTGAAGAGGCTTGGGTAGTTGCTTTTATGGCCCTAACTTGTGATTGAGGCACTTTTTAAGGACTTTGAATATTTTGAGATCCCTTGGTCATCTCTGTGGCTCAGAGGATGTGGAGTTTTTTACAGCCTTCTGTCTACTCCTAAAGTCATGTTCTTCTTTAACGTCTCCCAAGAACTTTTCCTGTGATGTTTAGGACATCCAACAGACTGTAGGACTGATTTTCCTATTCCCTGACTTAGGATTATCTTTGACCAAAAACTAATCATCTGTGGTTGCTATAAGTTGGAACAAATCTTGCAGGTTTTTTCTAGCTGGGGATCTCCTTGGAGAAATTGCAAAATCCCATCTACAGTCCTAGAGCCTTGGGACATCCACTACTAAGCCCCTTTAATTCATCTTCATCATCTGACCACTAGATGGCTCCCACCACAAACACAACTAGACTAAATCCCTGGCCCTTTACGTAGTGAAGGAGCCGGAGACCTTGATTAGAGAACCTGGCCAGGTACTCTAGCAAAAACAACAACAACAACAACAATTAAAAAAAAAACACATTTCAGACCATCTCTCTCTTCAGATTTATTGCTTTCACTTTTAGATTAAAAAGATTTCCAACCTTTGTTATTAAAACCTCTTGAGTTGTTTTTTTTTTTAATTTTTATTTTTTCCATACAAGTGATGAGCCCTCTAGTGAAAGGTTTTAGAAGTTAAAAAAAAAAGAAGGAAAGAAAAAAAATTCCTTTTCACCTGAATTAGTTCTGTACTTGCAGCCAGCTGTAGGGTACTTTGGAGCCAGTTACAGTTGGTTTGGTCAGTGTCAAAGGCTGGCTTATTGTTGGCTTAATAAAAATGAAAGCATCGAGTCTCATCAGAATGTGTGTTACTGTTTATTTTATATTTTAATATAACTGGTGAATTTGGATATTAAATAAAAGTTTTGACCCAGACTTAAAATAATAGGAAAATTTAGTTTCCCAGTCCTCCTCCCGCTAGTGTAATTGAAGCTTCCAGTTTTAGGTCTTCCCTTTCTAGTTAGAAAAAAATGCTCAGAGAAGTACTAGTAACTGTAGGACATAGCCCTTTAAAACTTGGTAAAGGATGTGGGAAGAAAATGACTCAAAAGGAATAATCAGAAAGTAGATCAGTACTAGAAAGTTTGCATTGGGAAATCGCAGAAAGAAAGGTGATCTGTTCATTGTTTTAAGTATCGATTATACAGTGTTCTTGGTTCCTGGCTACAAAACAATACAAGGAATTTAAGGAAGGCTTAGAAAGAGAATTACCTGACAAATCACTTCTAGGCAGGTTTAAACACACACACACACACACACACACACACACACACAACCTGAGCGAATGCCAGGCATTAAGAGAAGGTGGAAACGGGGAGTTATTGCTTAATGGATATAGAATTTCAGTTGGAAGAAGAAAAAAGTTCTGGAGATGGATGACGGTGATGGTTGCACCACAAAGTGAATGTACCTTCATGTCACCGAACCGTACACTTTAAGTTCTTATTTTTTCATTAAGTTTTTAAAAAATATTTTATTTATTTATTTGACAGAGAGAGAGATCACAAGTAGGCAGAGAAACAGGCAAAGAGAGAGGAGGAAGCAGGCTCCCTGCTGAGCAGAAAGCCCGATGCGGGCCTCGATCCCAGAACCCTGAGATCATGACCTGAGCCAAAGGCAGAGGCTTAACCCACTGAGCCACCCAGGCACCCACCTGAACCATACACTTTAAAACCATTAATGATAAACATTTCGGTATGTTTGTTTTACCACAATAAAAACAACAAACAAACCTGGGGACCAAAGAGAAGAAAAATGGCAAGGTTTTTGTTTAGCTAGCCTAAAGAATCACATTAACAGCCTCAGGATTGATTATTTAGGGGCAATTATAGAATCGCCTTCTCTGAAGACTTTTTAGAAAAAGAACCAACAAGAAGAAGAGTCACTTTAGAGTGTAAAGGCCTAAATTCTTTTTAAAATGATAGGGGTGCCTATTTATAGGGGCTCCCTTGGCAGAACATGCCACTCTTGATCTCAGGGTGGTGAGTTCAAGCCATGGCTTCACTGTCCACATTCTCTTCTTTCCCTTCCTCATCAGCTGGCATTTTCCAGGCTATGTGTCTTCTGATCTGTGCTGAGATGTACCAGGTGTCCAGACTGCAGCACATCTGTGAGCTCTTCATCATCACACAGCTCCAGAGCATGCCCAGCAGGGAGCTGGCATCTATGAACCTGGATATTGTCGACCTGCTCAAGAAAGCCAAGGTGCTCGCCCCTACGTATCTGCCTGTTTGATTTTAAAAAAAAAGTCTTTTTGTTGAGAGATACATCAGTGTTTGTCTCAGTTTAGAAGTGTGGCCAAATGAGGTTAAAGTACCCTCACAACAGTTTCTGTGGCTGGATCATTTTGAAGCATCGGATTTGTGAGCACTGTTTTTCAAGGAGGTAGAAATTGCTGGTAGGGATTCACCTGAATGGCAGCTTGTACTAGAGTCATCTAAGAATGGTGCTTTATCGTGCCCTGTCAGCACTGTAGGAAATAGGACTTAGGTTGAGTTGCCCCAGAGAAGTCCCATCTTGGGGTTCATGAAAGAAAAACGACAGAATTGGTCCCTGCATATTGACAGAACTGGTGAGGCTAAACTCATTTATTTGTTTATTCATTCATCCTTTCACTTCATGCACTTGTTTTAAAGTCCCTGGTTGTTTGTAGGAGGTGTTGGTGTACTTCATTAATCCTTTCAAAATGCTTTTTGTTGATTATGTCTCATGTACATTCAGAAAAATGCTATAGTTGAGAGTCACTACAGTATACCACACTTTCTGGCTTCTTCTAAGCTTAGGTCATTTTGTTTTTGAGAATTGGTTTGCTCCACATTCTGGGGAACAGAGTTTGCACAGTTAAGCTAATTGTGAAGAACTGCAGTCACAAGGAGCCTAGAATCTGAATCTGACAAAGGACTGGGCTGCTCTATAAGTAAACTAGGTTTGCGGTCTTGAAGTCTTCTGGAACCTTCAGATGTTGTAAAAAAAACCAAACAAACTGTTATTTCCTCATTCCCACTAACTGGGGAGCAGGAAGTTCATCCACATGTGTCATCCTATCCTTGGTTATCGTACTGTTCCATTCTCTGCCCTGTGCCAGTTCTAGGGCTTGCGGCAGTCATGGAATATAATGGTCTATATTGAACTTGCTGTAAGCTGAACCTTCTAGGTCTTTTTTACAGGAGTGTATTTGATCCATCATTGGTGACTCTCAGGACTGTGTAAAATGTTGTCTGGGATACAGCATTTGGCTATCCCTATCAACTTGGACATCTGAAATTAGAAAATAGGACAACTTTGTCTTCAGGTTGCTAGATGGAGTCACATAAAGGGGGCACAGGTTGCCTCCACGTTGAGATGAATTCGTGAAGCAATAATGTATATTTCTGGGCAAAGAAGGGAATTCATTTACAACATCTAGGTCTTCTCTTACTGTCTCCTTAACTGTTTGGGGGTTTGTTTCTTTCCTAATCAAGTATTAAGACTTTATACATTTAATTTTAAGGAGAAAAACAAATTAAAAAAACTGAGTAACCTTCTGCACAGTGTTGGAGCTTGGAGCTGAGGCCGCTGGCTGGCCATTGAGCTCACAAGTGTAGGCAGTGGGCACACGAGGGTAAGGCCTTTGCTAAACACCACAAGGGTCTCTGGCCCCATGAGTGCACTGTGATAGTAATTCTTGCTATAAGTAAAACAAAACAAAACAAGAAAAAAAAAAAAAAAAGAAAAACCCCAAACTGAATAACCTTGATCTCCTTTGTAATGTATTTACATTGAGCCTGGGATAAATAGCTAACCTCTAGATTTAGTTTAAATTTTCTTTTTCATTCTTCCCACTATTTTTCACAACCTCTGTTCATTTTTGATTTATCATTTTCTTACTATTCTACCAAGTCTGTCATACTTTAAAAGAACCATCACAAGCTTCTCCTTCCTTACCTCATTATATCCTTTTAGTTCCTGCCTCCGAGGACTTCCTGTCCAGTTGCATTGATGTTTTAGGTCACACGCATGCACATGTGCACACATCTCCTCACCGGTGACATTTATGATTGTGTCGTCAATGGTTCTTCGTGACTTGTTTTACCTGACTCTGCTTTCTGATTGTGTAATCGTCCTTATTTATTTCTCTCAACTTTAAAAGTTTCAGATACCAGCCCTTTTGGGATTTTACTTTTTGTTTCTGAAGACGTTTGTATTTTCTAGGATTAAGTCTCCGTTTACCAGTTTTCCTTTATTCTATTCCTGGTGGTCCCTGATTCAGCATTTACAAATCTAAGATAACAGGATAGTTTTCTTCGCAGGTTCTCTGGGAAGTTCCTAGTTTGAGGCTTTAGTTCACCAGCCAGTTCATACTGTTGGTCAGAATTTAGTTAACTTTTCCTTCATTGTTTCTTTGACTTCTAGGAGGTGAAACTGTCTTTTAGCAGAATTGGACTTGGAGTAGCTTTTTGAATAATCAAAATTTCCAGACCCTCTATTGTCATCTCTGCTAGTTTTGCATTGTTTCAGGAAAGCATCTGTCATACCTTTGATATAGTTGAGTAGTTTGGTCTTCTCTTACTTCTGCTTCCTCCTTTCCCTTCCCCTAATGTTTCTTAGTTCTTTATCATGATTCTACCTTCAAATTCATCTATTTCCATCAAGTTGGACTTTTAACTTGCAAGAGAACCTTCTCTCCCTTAATCAGATTAAGTCCTCTGAACTCGGTTAGGCAGCTTCTTATCTCTGCTCCCTTTTATGCCCTAACCAGCCAAACTTCGGTGATTCTTCTGAAGTCCTGTTAAACATATTAAAGTTTCAAACTCACCATCTTACTTAGAAAAACACAATATCTTCCTTATAATCTGTGCATTGACATTTGGCTGCTTCAGGCCACCAGCTTTCTTTCTGATCTTTTCCTTATAAGTTTCTGGGTATTTTCTCCACCATTATTATTCTTCACAGTGCTGTTAAATACATTTGGTTTATGGTATTTTTAAAGCCTTTCTTTTTTGTTCTGTCATTTATTTCAATTTAAACAAAATTCCTCAGGGGTGCCTGGGTAGCACAGTCCGATAAGCATCAATTTTTGGTTTCTGCTCAGGTTGTGATCTTGGGGTTGTGAGACTGAGCCCCCAAGTAGCATTGGGCACATGCTCAGTGGGAAGTCTGCTTAGGATTCTCTCTCCCTCTCCCTCTGCCCCTCCCACTCCTGCTCGCATGTGTGCACATGCACGCACTTTCTCTTTCTTTGAAATAAATAACTTAATCGTGAAATAAATAAATAAGTAAATAAAACTGCTTTCTCAGGTTAGCACATATTCTTCCAAAAAAGTAGTTCTTACAGTGAACTGCTTTCTATCTTCACTAAGGGCCTACAATTATGCTACATTGAATCTTCGTCAAAAATAAAATTCTGTATTTTAACCATGTCTTTGTAGCCAGCTATTTATTTCTGTGATCTTCCTTCTCTTTACAGTCACAGCCCTTGGGTGCTGTTCTGAACTTCCGTGTGCAGGTTATCTGCAGCGGGTTAGGCATCCTCTAGTGCCCCGTAGCTTCTGTTAAACAGCCGCACATCCTTGCTCAGCCTCTGTGATCACTCACACTCATCTGCTGAAAGTTGAGGTGAATAAAAATTGGTAAAATGTGATGTGGGATTTGATGAACGGTAAAGTATCTTACGACTCAAAAATTCTGATTTCGTGTAATGAACATCAGAGGAATCTGTGGGTTTGCATGTGAAAATATTCCTACATTACAACTTTTTAAAAGAACAATACTTGAGTTTCTTAAGATTTGAGATTATAAATCTTTCTTTGCTTTAGCATTATCTCTTCTATCATATTTTTGAGTTTACTTAAAAGAGCTATATTTCATTTAAAGGTGCAGACAACCTAAATGTCCATCAACAGATGAATGAATAAATAAAATGTGGTATATACATACAGTGGTCTGTTACTCAGTCCTAGAAAGGAATGACATTGTAATATATGCTGCAACATGGATGATACTTGAGGACATTATTCTAAGTACAATAAACCAGGCAGAGAAAGCATAGCTATTGTATAACTCAGTGTCTGTGAGGTATGTAGAATAGTCGAATTCATAGAGAAAAATAGAATAGTGGTTACCAGGGATTAGGGGTAAGGGTAAAGGGGAAGTTGTTATTTAATGAGTAGAGAGTTTCAGTTTGGGATGATAAAACCATTCTGGATACAGATAGTGGTGGTGGTTGCATGATGTGAATGTACTACCATGCCACTGGTACCCTTAAAGGTTAAGATGGTAAATCTGATGTTGTGTTATTTTAACTGCTATAGTAATAAAAGAACTATACTTACGTATCAAAGTGGCCTGCCAGCGCGTTACTGGAGTCTGACCTGAGGGGTTAGATGGATCGATGAGCATCACTGGACGAATGGCACCAAGTGAGGATGTCATGGGCGTGGTGCTCTGAGCTTTCCTTCCATTAGCTAGCGACATTCAGAATGAGAGATGTGCTGGAAGTCCTTCTCACTGTAAGAGAATATAACTATGTCCTAGTTAAAAGCATCCTTTTAACTACATCCTAGGTGAAAGCAACTGTTCAGACATAACCTTTTCATAGAAATGTGTACACGTTGAAATCTATACCCTTAGGTTGATGACATTTCCTCCACAAAATGTATTTCGGTTTGCCCCTCAGGTGAACTTGCGTAGATATGGCCAAGTGTGTACCTTTGCTAACCGTAATCTTATCTCTGTTACCCCACTATAAGTGCAATTAGTGCCGGCCATGACCTTAGATTAAAAGCTTAAAGGAAATCCTTAAGAACCTCAGAGTCTCTTAACCACTGAGGAAGCGTGCCTCTGTTCAAAACATTCAGCCACTCTGGCACCGGTGGCTTGTTTTTCATTTGATTTGGTTTCTTCACTGATATAATTTTATTATTACATGCAAATAATTCTCCCTTTTCCTTTCTGCTCTCAGAGTAGGCAGAAGGCTGCGTCATCTATGGACACAGTCATTGTGGAGTCTGGCTCTGCACAAATTCTCCCAGACCTTTCCCTCCACCCCCTCATCGTCTTGATGGTTATTATGTACAACATTGTCTCACTTTCCATTTTTCTTGCAGTTTCACCACTCGGATTGCCTTTCAACCTGGCTACTTCATTTCATTGCCACTAACTACCTCATCTTCAGCCAAAAGCCTGAATTTCAGGATCTTTCAGGTAGATTGCTAATTACTGTTTTGAAAAGGAAACTTCGTCCTTTGTTCTTAGGTTTAAGACATAGTGTGTAGGAATAGCAGTTGTTAAAAAACAAAAAGTAAAAGTCAGTGTAATACATTTCTCTTAACTACATGGCATAGTAATTGAGGACACCTCAGCTTACGGTCACCCAATTATAAAAATAGCTTGGCCCCTGTTACACAAGAGGCTTTCTAATTGATTGTTTTATAGCTCCCATCCACTTTTAAGTGTGCCTTTTTTCTGAAGTAGAGAGATAAGGTGGCCACAGGTGGCATTTGGTTGTGATAAATGATATCTTGGTTTTAACTACCTAAATCAGAAGCAGAATTTTAACAGTACAGATTTAAAATTTTTTCTTGTGGAGGATCATTGTAACTGTCATTTATTATTTATAATATTGTAGTTCAATTGTTCTGATATGTACATTTACTTAAGTATATCTGTATTGGAATCCATGATGTTACTTAAGAATAACAGTTTTTTAATTGGTCAAAGAATGTTGCAAAACTTACTGAACAGAGAGTATACATAATGTGATGTTTAAGGTAAATTGTAAAGATTAAAACCAATCAAAGTGTGAGCTCCTGAGCCCTGCATAAGAAGAAAGAAATGAGAACAGAATAGTCATCAGAGCAGACGGTCAGTTTAGATACAATGGTTTGCTCATGTTACCTAGCATTGGCTCAGGGAGTAATCAGGTTAAAAGGCAAAAGAGATCGCCTAGTTAAGTAGTTTTAAACTCCAAGCAAGGAAGTATCTGTGGAGACACCTGAAGGTTTTCTGAGGTGAGGACAGAGAGCGGGGAGTGGCTGAGGGGAGAGGAGGGAAGGAAGAAAAGAAGGCTGAAGTGTGTAGTTCTTGGACCCCTGACTCTTTAGCCAGAGTAGTTTGGGTGGGTTTTTTTTTTTTTCTGTTTTATCTGCTGTTCTCCATAAAATTTTACTTGTAAAAGATAATTGGCTGCTGAAATATTTGAAAATCTCTGGTTTCTTTACTCTCCTTATGCAGGAAACAGTCTCTTTTTGGCAGATATATTCAGTTACTTGACAAACATCATATGCCTCTTTGAAGCCTTCTTACACAGAAATTCATTAGTTCAGTAGAGAAACATGGTCAAGCAGAATATAGATATTTACTAACCATCTACTCTGTGCAAGAAAGAAACAAACTAATTCCATTGATAAAGAGAAGGCATGCTCTTGCCTGTCTTTCCACATGAAACCAACCTGGAGCTGAGCAGTAACCTCAGCCCATTTACAGGAGCATGTCTCCTCTAGAATGTCCTAGTCAGCTCTCCTCCCTGTTGTCTCAACTTGAACTGCCTCACATGGTCACATCAGTTTGGAAGGGTTCTTGTCACAGTTTACAGCTCCCTTAAGTAATTCCCATTTTCAGTTTCAAAAATTACCAAGTTATCGTTGGAATTCTGTGAACCGTTTTCTCTTACCTGAGAATTCTTGTTTAGAGGTGTTTAGAAATTGCAAAGTGAGACTAGACAAGGAGTCATGTTAATGGTGGCATTGATACAGCAAAACTCAGTTAAATAGCTCATTCAGTGTTAGGTATATTTTATACATTGGACTCTTTTGAACACAAATAGCAATGCGTAGGAGTATGTTACCCTTGGCATTTACGGATTCATTATTCTCATGGTTTAATTTGGCTCAATATTATGTTACATATTATATATTGTGGAGTTTTTTGTCTTGTTTTGGTTTTCCCTGGCTGCCAGAGCTCATCTGTGATAACTTTTCTCCCTCTCTCCTTTCTAATCTTAACCAGGGGAGTAGTCTTATATCTCACTTGCTTACTAGTGAACCCTAAAACTAATCTCCTTGAGCTGCAAGGTCGTTTCTTTTCATACAAGTCCTGCAGCCTGGATCATGACCTCATTAATCTAAATTATAATATATGAGGTCAAATAGTAGATGGGGAAGTGGGAACTGACTTAGAAGGAAAGCTAAGTACCCGCAGAAGGGAATGCTGATGCGAAGCAAGCTGACTCACCCATCAGAGTACCAAGAAGCCTTAGAAATCTGAGGGACCAGGTATTTCAGAAAGCAGGGTGATGCTTGGGGCTGAAAGCAGTAGAATTAGTTGAAAGGTGTGAAGAATGGGGTGCCTGGGTGGCTCAGTCAGTTGGGTATCTGACTCTGGGGTTTGGCCTGGGTCTGGGTCTTGGTGTGGAGCCACACATCAGGCTCTGTGCTCTGCATAGGGTCTGCTTGAGATTCTCTCCCTCTCCCCTGGCTCGCATGGGCTGTCTCTCTAAAATGAATAAATAAATAAAATATTTAAAGGTTATTAAAATCCTCAAAAAAAAAAAAAAAGAATGTTATGAACTATGAACTTGCCGCACTCCGTCCCGCCCACGCAGGCAACTCCTTCTCCTTCATCATCATAGGAAATGGGAAGTTTATCACTGGAGAAATTAAACTAAAAGAGTTATAGAATCACAGACTCCAGGTATAGCTGGGATTGGGTGAAGGAGCTGAACTGCAGGGGCACTTGGGTGGCTCAGTCATTAAGTGTCTGCCTTCGGCTCAGGTTGTAATGGGATTCATCCCCTCATCAGGCTCCCTGCTCAGTGGGGAGCCCATTTCTCTCTCTCCAACTCCCTGTGCTTGTGTTCCCTCTCTTGCTATCTCTCTGTCAGATAAATAAATAAAATCTAAAAAAAAAAAAAAATGCTAAACTGAAAACATGGGGATCATATGAAAGTAGTATACACATTGTATCTAAGCCACCAACCTCCTTCCCGTGTCCAGGTTCTAGAATTCTGGCACCAGGTATTGCTGCCTTGACTCCTACACTCTAGGCATGAGATGGAAGCATCTTTCTCTGGCCCTGGAGAAAAAATATGTAGGTGCAATGATTTGGAAATTCTGTCAATGAACCCAACAGATATCTGCTTAATTATTCCACCAGTCAGTAAGCCCTATCCATGAGCACAAGATATCCAAACAGCTATCCAGTATCTCACTTTTAAATGTAAGGCTATAACTGAGGGTCTTCAGATATTTTAGGCAATATATAACATAAAAGATAGATACCAAAACCAAAATAAAATTAATAAAAACAGAAGAGAAAGCATTTAGAGGAACATGGAAGAAAAATCCTTTAAAAATCCTAAAATTAATATCCTCAGAGAATAAGATATACAAATTTATAAAGCAGGAGAGAATATTATTTAAAAAGAAACCATATTCACAAAGACAGTAGAATGATGGTTGCCAGGGACTGCAGGGATGGGGAAATGGGGAGTTGTTAATGGGTATAGAGTTTTAGTTTTGCAAGATGAAAAGAATTTTGGAAATTGATTACACCACAATGTGAATGTACATGACAATACTGAACTATATACTTGAAAGTTGTTAAGACAGTAAATTTTATGTTATGTATGCTTTATCATAGTTTAGAAAACAATACAAAAACAAAAGGTTCTTGGAAATTACAAACATGATAGCAAAAGAAAAAACAACAACAACAAAAAACCCTAAATAAAAGAGTTGAAACAACTACATAAAAGTTGAAAGGTAAAGATGAGGACATCTTCTAAAAAGTAAGACCAAAATATTAAGAAAGAGGAGAGAAAGTTTTATAAAAAAATTTGGGACTCAATCCAGAAGATGAAGTATCTGAGTAAAAGAAGTTAATGTAGAATAAAACAGTGGAGAGGAGATTATCAAGGAAGTAATATAAGAAACTATCCTAGTCCTAAAGGACCCAAGTCTTAAGACTGAAAGGACCTGCTAGGCACTCAGCGGTGTGAGTGAACAAAGTCAGTTCCTGGAATGTTCAAGAACACCATCTATAAATAGAAAAATACGAAAAGTTTTAAAAGAACACAGATGACTTGCCAAGAGCTATAAATCTAAATGGTAGAGTGTTTAATAATCTTGGAAACTAGAATGCAGGGAATTCTGCCTTCAACATTCTGCAGAAAGTTTTCCACCTAGATTCTGTATCAGACCAAATTATCAATCGTGTGAAGAAGATAAAGATGTTTCATCACAAGCAGGATCTCAAAAATACTTAAGACGTACTCCCTTTTTCAGAGAGGTAATAATGGTTGTGCTTCACCAGAAGGGGAAAATAAACTGAGTGAAGGACCTGGGGTGCAAGAGCAGAGAGATCCAACACGCAAGCAGGAATCAGGCCTAGAAAGCAGGAAGGTGTGGGGCTGTGAGAAGGGACCAGCAGCTGCCCGGAGTGGTTAGCTTGTCCAGTGATTGTGGTTGGGTGGAGGATAGACTTGAGAGGGCCTTAAAGAGTTTGGGAGAGTGCGATGGCTACAGAGAAGACAAAATGAAAAACGAATATGTCATCTCCAAGAAAAGTAAGTTTTATTTGGAAACACAAAGAAATATACATAGTACTTGATGAAGCAGTGGACAAGATGCGTTTTGTTGCAAATCAATTTAAGTCCTCATGACTGATTTAACCAGAAGCACTAAGGGAAAGGTAGGGGATATGTCGCCGAGTTCAGATATCTTCTATTAAGTAGGAAATCAGTAGTAATTAATATCTAACTTGATCCAAAATAAAATACACGCAATTAACATTCTTCTTCTAAAAATTTTAGTGGAAGAACGCAGTTTTGTTGAAAAGCACAGATGGCCATCGAACATGTACTTGAAGCAGCTTGCGGAATACAGGAAGTATATTCACTCACGGAAGTGTCGTTGCTTAGTAATGTAATCCAGAGCTTTTATATGCATATGCTTTTTATTATTATTATTTTTATTATTATGAAGAATGGGGTACCTCTGTGTTCCAGTAAAATTCTGTGACTGAAACCAATATGGGCGTTAAAAAAAATTACCATACACCTTAGTGTGTTTGTTAGTTTTCTGAAAAAAACTAGTATTTTGATCTTAAAAGGGAAAAAAATATACCAGAGGCTAAAACAGGGCTTCACCGTCCTAGTATGTAAAGCTGTCCTACAGCTTCTTTTTCCCTTTAAGATGCCCTGTTGCTTTAGTGATATTCATACCTCTCCCAGTTACGTAATATTTAAATTTAAAAACAAAATCATGTAGTATTAATTAAACATTTTCATTATGTCTGATTAATTGCTCTATTAAAATAAGGGGCATTTTAAAGACCCAGTATGGCGATTTTAGTAACAAAAAAATCTAGATCAATCTGAAATTTTAAGAATAGAAATTTGCATGGGATTTTGAAAGTGAAACACCACTTGGTTTCAGATCAGTGACAGTGTTCGAACCATCATGAATTTTTTTTTTTTTTTAATGTGGCAACCCAGCTGAGCCACCTTGTCTCCTCTGTGGGATTCTGATTGGGCAGGAAACCTAAACAAGGCTGGCTTTACAGCCGTGTAACCTGCGTCATCACACAGGACCCCGTGCTCCGTTTGAGGCTCTGCTGTTGCCATCTTGAAATTCTTAATAATGTTTAAAGAAAGGCCCTGCATTTTCACTTTGTACTGCACCCCCCATATTATGTGTATCTCCTAGCAGGATATGTTCTGTATTTTCTTGCTAAAAGCTAAAAAGAGGCACTGCCATGGAGGGAAGAAAAGGAGGCTTAATGGAGGGAAGGGAAGAGATCATATGGGGTCCCCCATCCTTGAGGACGTCTCTGTGTGGGGTGAGGGGGTGGGGATGGGACCTCAGCTGGCACCATTGCAGGCAAGGGAGACAAGGCTTGTGTTTACTCAGCATTAAAACACTCACTGTTCCGGTTCTATCACAGTGGAACAAATGCTTTCTTGCTCATTCTAAGGCCATCATGTTGGTAAAAAGTAACTGACTCGTGTGAATTTAAAACGCGTTTATAAAGATGCTCCTAGGAAGAGATGTTTTCTAGAGAAATTGCAGTCAGTGGCTTGAGATTTTTTTGTTTTGTGTACTTACTAAGCTTAGGAGACCAGCAGCTTGAAACGTTTGAATTCTTTCTGAGGACCACAAGGTTATTTAATGAGGAGTAGCACGAATCTTGTCCTTTAAGATAACCCAGTAAGTTAAGAGAAAGGTTATAAATCAAAGACTCGGTACATAGAGAGAAAATGGTACTAGGAGAGAATTATAGTTTCTCTTGTATCACATGTCAACAGAAATAATTACATCAGAAGCTCATAAGCTGAGAGATGGAAAACCAGATTACTATTTATTGTTAACATAATTTTCATCTGTAATTCAATATTGGGATATATTTTTCTTTTAAATTTCTAATGACTTTCAAGGACACCAAGTTTTTCCAGCTAATTCAAAGGCTTGAATTAACAGTTTTATACCACGTTATTAGGCATAATACTTTACAGTTAGTCCTTGGATGTATGTCAACACTGTTAGAATAAAACAGTAAAAATGCCCTGTATGTATCTTCCAAGAAACCTGACTTTAATTAGATTGTATTGATGCATATTACTGGAATGCATTTTATGTTTTTTGTATTTTAATCACTTGAGTTAATCAACTCTTGACAAATTCCATTTGATAAAGATAAACATTGTAAAGAATAAATACTATAGTAGATTTCTAGAAATTCATCACATTTGAGATCTTTTAAAACACAGTGATAGCCTCATGTTCTTCCTAAGGTAGTCTTTCCCCTGTGTGAATTACAGCACTTAAAATCCTAAATCCATAACTTTCGATCTAGAAAGTTGAAAAAACATTAAATTCTAAAGCAAAAGACCGTATTTTCAAGAAAATACTATTTAACATTTACACAGACCATAGCTGCTTTTGAAGTTGTTTGACCTGAGTGGAAGCTGAGTGTGAAAGCTGGGGCTCTGTGGGGGTTGAGCATGTAGATTTTATTATCAAAGTTCTTTACCATCTGTGTGAGTGACTCGAGCACTCTGATGTTGTGTCTTTTCAGAGCTAGTCAGAACAATAATCAAATTAGTTTTTAAACCTAGACTCTGCAGTACCTTTCAATTAACTCAATTCAAAATAATAAGAAATTTAAAAATACTTAAACTATTTTGGAGAAATGAGTGCTCTTTTTGAGTTTATTTTTAATTGAAAGATTTTTTTTTTTTAGATGAATATATGCTTTGTGTTCATCTCTGCTTCAGTATATTTACCAATCAGTTTCATTAGAGAAGATACTGTGTGATAGAACTAAGGCCTTTTCTTTCCGGGCCAGGTTTTCGCCTTATTTAACCCTTTGTTCCTATTATAAGCAGACTTATAAAATAGAAGTTTCGGTAACATAAGTGAAATTCACCCTGTCCAGCTGCATGGCGCCCTCACTATGGGCAGTGGCAGAAAACTGAGTAATTGGATAAATGGAACTTCTCAAACAGCTAAACTTTTCAATTGCAATTTTAAACATTACACTACACTGACGTACTCAATTAGAAAAAAAATTTCCTTGAGAGTATTTTATTTAAAGCATCTGTTTAATTCAATCTTTAATAATTTTGCTAAGAAGGGTATGTGTGTATTTTAATATAGCCTGACCTGAATTTATATGTTTTTAGTTTTAGTATTTAACATTTTGTAACAAATAAACCTTTTTTAAAAGAAACTTAACACAGTGTCCTGCAATTCTTTTACCTCGAGTGTTAAAATGCTGGAATAAATTTGGGAATACTGCCTGTATTTCTCAAGCATAATTATGTGTCACCCATAATTTCCATTACATGTTAAGGTATGTAGAATATTGCTGATGTCGTAGATGCCTGTGATCAGATAAAGACATTTATATTACCTTTACCAGCTGGTACCAGAATTTCTCTTAACAAAATAACTGTCTTTATTTAGAAAAATGCTTTGATAATTATTTAACATTGAAGTGAGCCATGTGGGCTTGAATGTTGGCTGGGGCCAAGACTTTTGAGAACTAGAGAAGCCTCTATTCATAATAAAGGGTTAAGAAGTTAGAACTTTCCAACAAGATGAGAAGGCAAGTTAATGAAGTTACTGAAAGCAAGTTACTGAAAATGCATGCAAATCATTTAAATTATAATGAGTTAATATCTAACATATGTAAAGAACTCATACATCTCAATAGCAACAAAGCAAAATAAAACATGGACAGAGACTCTGAACAGAGATTTTTTTTTCCCCAAGGAAGACATAGACATGGTCAACAGGCCCATGAAAAGATGCTCAGCAGAGAAATGCAAATCAAAACCACAATGAAGTACCACCTTACACCTGTTAGAATGGCTATTACCAAAAAGAAGAGATAGCAGATGTTGGTGAGGATTTGGGAAAAGAGGGAACCCTCATGCAGTGCTGGTGGAAATGTAGATTGGTGCAGCCACTGTGGAAAACAGTTCCTCAAAAAATTAAAAATGAGATTACCATATGATCTAGCAATTCCACATTTGGGTATTTATCTGGAAAAAAAAAAAACTAATTTGAAAAGCTATGTGCACCTCTGTGTTTACTGCAGCGTTTTTTACAATAGCCAAGACCTGGAAACAATCTAAGTCTCAATCAGTGGGTGAAGGGATAAGGCAGAAGTGGTGTATATATACAATGGAATGTTATTCGGATATAAAAAAGAATGAGATCTTGCCCTTTGTGACATGGATGGATCTTGAGAGCATTGCATTAAGTGAAATAAGTCAGACTGAGAAGGACAAATACCATTTGGTCTCACTTATATGTGGAATCTTAAAACAACAGCAACCACTAGAGCCACCAAGCTCATAGATACAGAGAACAGATTGGTGCCCTGCCAGAGGCGGAGTCTGGGCGTTGGGAATGGGGGAAATGGGTAAAGGAAGGTCAAAAGGTATAAACTTCCCATTATAAGATGTCATTATTGGATGTAATGTGCAGGATGGTGACTAGTTAATCCTGTATTGTCTATTTGAAAGTTGCTAACAGAAGAGATCTAAACATACTCCACAAGAAAAAAATCCGTGACTGTGTAGTTACGGATGGCAACTAGAATGGGGTGAACATTTTGCAGTATATATAGATACTGAAACATTATTTGTACACCTGAAACAAACATAATGTTACATGTTAACTGTACCTCAATTAAAAAAGAAAAAAAATTTTGGAACTTTCTAGGGCTGAGGAGGCTAGATAGGGAGAGAAAGACAAGGCAATCATATATGAAAATGGAGTGTGCACTATATAAGACAGCCCCTCCCCCAGGCCACCCAGTTGCTAGTTAAGTTTACTAAATTCATAGAGGCCTCCATAGTTCCCCTGGAATTAGGTTGCAGACACAAATCTGACCTGGCGCCACAGGACCCCAGTACCTGCAGGAGGACAGGCACGGTGCTCGCTGCCGTCACAACCTTTCTTGAGTAGCCCTGTCTGTGCTGCCCTGACGTACGGGATATTACACTTCACACTTCTGCCATGCCCTGGGTTGGGCTTGCCATTCCCTGCCTATGCAGGATCCTGCATAACCTGTAAAAAGCCCCACTTAAACAAGTCTCTTTTGCTCTCTAGGACTTGCTTCTGCATGTGAATAAGAATTGCCTCTGCACGTGTCTTTCCTTAGCTCTCTCTTCATACCTTTCTTATGGCGCCTACTGCATTTCACATATTTATGTATTGGTGGTTTCTGCTTGGCTGTAACTTGAGGGCAGGGACCCTGTCTTGATTTATCTCCATGGCCCCTCCCTAGCCCTTCAACAAGCATGGCACTGATGTAGTAAATGGCACCCAAAAGGCCAGATTGCTTCCTTTGGAACAGTAATCAACTTGTAGATGCAAGTGAGTAGCTCGCATTTGAAGTTTTGATTGCCCTGTGTCAAGAGCAGCCAGAGTCAGCCGGCATGTGGGACCTGGAGTGACCAGGGTGGCTGGCTGTCTGGGGAACTAGTGAGCTGAATGGAATAGTGAGAAGTTCTGGACTATTGAGGGGAGTGCAGAACATGTACCAAGTGATCCTTGGAGACACCTGCCTGGGAGTTGCCTTTGAAGGTCAGCAGAAAGATGAGCTGGAGGGACAGAAGAGTTTCAGTGTGAATAACGAAGGGGAAGCAGCTCCCAGTGTTACACATAATGTTTGTATGCAAATGATTCTATAACCGCATGTAAGTGATTTTCCTGGCATGTGAAGCTAATTCTCAAGTTCTTAGATGTCCTGCTTAACTCTCAGAGCTTAATATTCTTAAAGGCTGAGCTTAGTGCCTGTCTTGTTTTGTTCTTGAGAGCAGGTGTCCTTTAATCTTTCTTCTTCCTCCAATAACCACATCACCACTGGAACACTTTTCTCTTAATACATAGAACTTCTCTGACTCCAGCGTTGCCTGAGGTTGTTTCTGACATGCCGTGTGCAAGCAAAGCAGCAATTCAACAGCCAAAAGTTATTAAAAAGGTTTCTCATTCTTGCTATTTTTTAGTGTTAACGTTTTCTAATAGGTAATGGATTTGCGAGGCCGAAAGCTCAAAACAGTATAAAAATTATACTTTGGGGAAAAAGTCCTTGCCCCTGTTTCCTTTCACCACATTTTCCACATTCCCCGTACTAATCACTTGCATTCATTTTTTAGGCATCATTACAGTGTTGACTTGTGTGAATATGAGCAATAAAAATGCATCTTTTCATCTTCCTCCTATGGGAGACAGAATAACATCCCCCCCCAAAGCTTGCATTCTAATCCCCAGAACCTGTGAATGTTACCTTTCATGGCAAAAGAGATTTTTGCAGGTGTGTTTAAGTTCAAGATTTTGAGATTGTCCTAAATGGGTCCCTGTATCCCCAAGTGCCCTTATAAGAGGGATACAAAAGACTAAGTTAGGACAGGGGGAGGGATTTGAAGATGAGAAAGGGGTCATGTACCAAGGAAGAAGGGCAGTCTCCAGGAGCCTTTCAACAGGGAAATAGATTTTCCCCTGAGCCTTCAGAAGGAACCAGCCCTGCTGACAACTTTAGTCCTGTCAGGCTGATGTTGGACTTCTGGCTTCCAGAACTATTAGAAAACAAATGTGTGTTGTTTTAAGCCACTAAGTTTGTGATCATTTGTTATAGCAGCAACAGGAGACTAATATACCCTTTTCCTTCATGTAGAGGTGATATGAATTACATCCTCTGTTCTCAGTACCATTTACACGGGGCTGAGTGGGGTCCCACTACCTTTAACTCAGTAATTCATTAAGTCAGTTGCTCTCAAATGGTAGTAGTCATCAGAATTACCTGAAGGGTTTTTAAATGCAGAGTGCTAGGCCCTAGCCCGAAAGTTCTGACTTTGCAGGTCTTGGTTGGAGCCTGAGCATTTGCATGTGAAACACGTTCTTAGGTGATGTCCATGCTGCTGGCCCACTGAACAGGCTTTAAGAATCCATCAAACAATTCCATTTCTCTTGGGTCTGAGGCATCTGACACTCCAGGCCCTTCCCCCACCCGCTCCTCTCTCAGTTTGAACTTTGACCTCTAGACCCAGGCCCCTCTGTCTCCTTGATAGGTTTTCTAGCTTGTTTCATTTTTCTGATTCTGCTTCATAAGAGTTTGACCAAAAGCCAAGAGTTCCCCTGAGGCCTTGGCCTGTGAGATAGCCAGTCAGAGCAGAGCCTCCCAGGATGATTTCTCTTTATTGAGGCAGAGTGGTGAGGTGGTGAGTCAGGGGAGAGGGGCTGGGCTCAGACACTCAAGATCACACACTAAGCCTCTGGAAGGCTTCACCTCACATTCCTGTTGACCTTCAGTCTCCTCTGGAGCTCCTGATCTGTCGATCTGTCTGTGTTTATGTGATGTGCTGGGCCTTTGACCTTCTTGGCCAAGAGATGCTGCAGGGCTCTGAGCTGGAAGTCAGATTAACTTCCAGAAGGCCTTAGACACAGCCCTATACTCTTGGAAGAGTTTAAACAGGAAGTGTTAGTCCCTTAAATCTTTTTTGTTTACAATGACAGATTTCACTACTGTCTCACAGTATACATTTTTTTCCTAAAAATTGTCTACCTCTTTGTTGTCTTCTCTGATTTTTAAAAAAATATTCAGCTGCTGCAAGAATTGGAAGCAACTTTGGAGCACAAGCATATATAATTTTTTTTAAACAGAAGGTCTGGGAGGTCAGAGTTTGGTTAAACCAGTTTTGTGGGTCCCAGGAATTCTTCCCACAGGTGGCAGGGAGTTACTGAGTAACCAGTGTCCCCTTCACACAGGCTTGCGTCAAACTTCTGAGTGCTTTTCCTTTCCTCTTCCTGATTGGAAGTCTTGCTTTTGCCTTTACTTTAATAAGCTCAAAGCTGAAGAAAAATAACTCGTTTTTTGTTTCAGTTTTCATAAAATTTATGTAGGCCATTTTTATTTTCCTAGAACTCTCTTGTCTAGTAGTCTCCCCATGTGTCACCATGGTAACTGGATACATCATTGTTCTTGGGTCATATGTCTCTTTGGTTGGAAGAAGAGTAGGGCTGGTTTTCTAAATTTATAGTGATTTCCTTTGAATTGCCTCAGAACAAACTAGGACATTTGGTGTAGAGTTAACTACAGAACAAACTCCCTGAGAGGCCACAGATAGAAGCCCTGGTAATGGGTAGGAAGGCAGATTAGACTAGAGTAGTGCCCAGGTAAGGTTCGAATGATTTCCTTGACTAGATGGAAAAAAAAAGTTAAAACATTTTCTTGTTTTAATCCAAATGTAAAGCAGATCATTTAGCTAAAGTAAACTGGAATTTATAATAATGATATTTTTATTTTCTGGATATTTTCCTAAGCTGCACATCACCACCAACAAGAGAACTTTGTCTTTTATAACCCTCCCTACTTTTAATGAATATGTTAAGGAAGGCTGATCTTGTATGCCTCTTAGTATTAGGCACCAGGGGTCCCAGAACTGCTACAAGGTACCATGGTGGACATACGGATCATGGATTTCTTCCTTCATATCTTTATATCTTTTAGCACCATTTCAGAAGCATAACAGCTGCTTAAGAAACATGTGGTAACTATAAGAGGACACAGTTGATGGAGAACCCAGCAGACACACTGGCTGAAAGTCAACCGTGTTGACTGTTGTGGCCCAGGTGTCCTCTTTCTGCTTAGGGACCAGGGGTCTTGGCCCTGGGGAGGGGCACAATGGACACCCACAACAGAAGCTGGGTGAGGCCCCAGTTTAAGGGCAAGGCTGTCAGCGAGGGGCCAGTGAGGAAGGCCAGGAGACACCCAGGAATAACTTGGGGGAAACTCTGGGGCCCACGTCCTATAGGCAAGCATGTAACTGAGTGAAATTTCTGTGATTACAGTTTGTGTGAATTCCATAGGCTGATGAGGCCTGGGTGGATCAAAGTGTCTTGTTCTATCTCCATTCCCACGTAACTGCACTTTTACTAGGTTCTGCATACATGCTTCCCTTTAGAAGAGATGCTGGAGCAGAGGAAGGTAGTCTGGTGGGCTGACTGACAGCAAGGGCGATGAAATCACACTGCGTAGATTGATTCAGATCCCAGTTCTGCCTCTCACCGTGACCTCGGACACGAGCAATGGCTTCTCCCTGGACATTGTTCATTGGTAAAATGGAGCTAATGGATGCAGCAACTTCATAGTTTCATGGGAGAGTCAGTAAGGTCAGACACATAAAATGCTAGCTTGCACAGAGCTAGCACTCCTAAGTTTTAACTGTTCTTATCTTATCATCCCAGAAATTCTGTGGGCCATGAGCTGTCAGTGTGTCCATCTTAAAATGAGCACAAAGGGGCGCCTGGGTGGCTCAGTTGGTTGGGCGACTGCCTTCGGCTCAGGTCATGATCCCGGAGACCCGGGATCGAGTCCTGCATCGGGCTCCCCGCTCGGCGGGAAGCCTGCTTCTCCCTCTCTCACTCCCCTTGCTTGTGTTCCCTCTCTGGCTGTGTTTCTCTCTGTCAAATAAATAAAATCTTAAAAAAAAAAATGAGCACAAAGAGTAATAACTAAGGTGTGCACAGTGTTAGTAAGTAGCAGAGTGGGAAGAACTGAGACCTACTCCAAAGTCCAAGTGAACAGCACCCCACCCCTCTCCCAGGAAACTAGTGCAAGGTCTAACCTGATCATGATTCGAGCTGTAACTAGTTAACACAGCACCCTCGTGGTTAATATGTGAAGTAAGTAACCCAAGGCTGAAGACCGGAAAACAATCCGCATATCCTGGTGGGAGGTGATCAGAGCAAAAGGTAGCTATTGCAGAGCACATTCGATCCCAGCCAGTAGTGAGGCTTCTCTGTTAATCCTCTTGCATTTTAATTAATTTTGATGAGTTCATTTTAATTCTCATAATCAGCACCCAAGCTGAAGAGATTTCCTTAGTCACAGGCATACAGCTAGGAAATAGCCTAACCAGAATTCGAATTCGTCCATGTTGCTCCTAAACCATTAAAAAAAAAAAAAAAAATCTCTCTTTGGAGTAGCAATCTCAGGTCTTGGGCCAGTTCCTGCAGGAAATTCACAGCTTTGAGGACCATTGTGTCATTGAACTGTACAAATGAAGTGGGTCAATTACATAGGCTATAAAACATACCTAAATAAAGTTGTTTAAAAAAAAGAAAGTAAGAAAGGAAAATTCAAAAAACAAGTAATTAGGGAGCGAGAGGGGAGGAAGAAAGAAGGAAGGAAAAAAGGAAAATAAAACAGGAGTAGTTAGAAAAATGTTTTCTAACTGGCCCAGTGACCACTGTATGCCATGAGTTCAGTGAAGACCAGAAAAACTGGATACAAATTTTGTTTCTAGTTAAATGGGTTTAGAGCATGGTTGAGCCCACCTAGTTATGACCCTAAGTGACCTCCGCATTTCATCTCTCTGAGCTGGAGATGGTTCTCAGGACTGTTCCCCACCATTGATCCTTTGTTGTCTTCTTCCTGTATCTCAGCAAAGCGGAGAGGTTGTAAGTTTGTATGTATGTGGGCTTTGGTGAGGCTAACTAAGAGCCTGTGTGTGTGTGTGTGTGTGTGTGTGTGTGTGTGTGTGTGTTTCTCATAAACTTTATTTTTTAGAGTACTTATAGGTTCACAGTAAAATTGAATGGAGGTACAGAGATTTCCCATATACCCCTTGTTCCATATATTCATAGCTTCCCCTATCAACATCCCCCACCAGAGTGGTGCATTTGTTACAATTGATGGACACACTGATACATCATTATCACTCAAAGTCCAGAGTTTATCTTAGACTTCACTCTTGGTATTAAACTTGCCTGGGTTTGTACAAATATATAAGATGTATCTATTATAGTATCATACAGAATCGTTTCACCGCACTAAATATCTACTGTGTTTAGCCTGCTCATCCCTCTTCTGCAAACCCTGGCAACTTCTGACATTTTACTGTCTCCGTAGTTTTGTCTTTTCCAGAATGTCATATAGTTGGAATCCTATGGTATGTAACCTTTTCATATTGGCTTCTTTTACTTAGTAATACACTTGTAAAATACCTCCATGTCTTTTCATGGCTTGATAGCTCATTTCTTTTCAGTTATATCCCATGTCTAGGTGTGTCCGAGTTTATTTTCAGTATCACCTACTGAATGACAACTCAATTGCTTCCCAACTGGGCCATTGTGAAGAAAGCTGCCATAAACATCCATGCACAGGTTTTGTGTGGACATCAGTTTTCATCTCCGTTAGGTAAATGTTGAGGAGTGCAGTTACGAATATGTTTAGTTTTGTCAGACTCCACCAAAGTGGCTGGACCATTTTGCATCCCCTCCAGCAATGAATGAGAGTTCTTGCTCTACATCCTTACCAGCGTTTGGTGGTGTCAGTGTTTTGGATTTTGGCAATTCAAATGGTTGTGTAGCTGTATATAATTTAAATTTAAAATTGCATAACATATGATGTGAAGCATCTTTTCATATGCATATTTGCCATTTGTACATTTTCTTTGGTGAGGTATTTGTTAATTTCTTTGGCACATTTTAAAATTAGATTGTTTTCTGAATATTGAATTTTAAGAGTTCTTTGCATATTTGGGGGAACAATCTTGTATCAGATATATCTTTTGCTAATATTTTGTCCCAGTCTGTGGCTTGCTTTTGCATTCTTTTGACAGTGTCTTTCACAGCACAGAATATTTGATTTTAATTAAGTCCAGCTTATCAGTTTTTTCCCTGTGGGTTGTGCCTTTGGTGTTGTATCTTAGAAGTAATCCCCAAACCCAAGATCACCCAGTTTTCTACCATGGTATCTTCTAGGAGTTTTATAATTTTACATTTTACGTCTAGGCCTGTGCTCCATTTTGAATTAAATTTTGTAGAGTTTGTAAGGTTTGTATCTAGATTCTTAGTTTTACATGTGTAGAACCATGCCCAGTTGTTCCATCACCATTTGCTGAAGATTGTTTTTGCTCCATTGCATTGCCTTTGCTCCTTCATCAAAGACCCATTGACTGTATTTATGTGGGTCTATTTCTGGGTTGTCTGTTGTGTTCCATCTATCTATTTGTCCATTCTTATACACACTTAATACCACAACATCTTGGTTACTATAGTTTTATAATTTAGTCTTGAAGTCAAGTGGTGTCAGTCCTCCAGCTTTGTTCTTTTTCAATATTGTATTCAGTATTCTGAATCTTTTCTCTCTATATAAACTTTAGAATGAGTTTGTCGATATCCAAGAATAAAATCTCTGGGATTTTGAAGCTATATATCAAGTTGGGAAGAACTGACATCTTGACAATATTAACTCTATCTATCCATGAATATAGAATATCCCTCCATTTATTTAGTTCCTCTTATATTTTTTTTTAAGGAAGGGGAGAGAGGCTTTTTTTAAGATTTTATTTATTTATTTGACAGAGAGAGAGATCACAAATAGGCGGAGAGGCAGGCAGTGAAGGAGGGGGAAGCAGGTTTCCTGCTGAGCAGAGAGCCCAATGTGGGCCTCAATCCCAGGACTCTGAGCCAAAGACAGAGGCTTAACCCTCTGAGCCACCAAGGTGCCCTTGGATTTTGTTTTTAATCAGACTTTTGTAATTTTCCTCATATAGATTTTTACATGTTTTGTTGGACATACACATAAGTATTTCTTTTTGGGGGGTGCTAATATAAATGGTATTGTGTTTTTAATTTCAAATACCTTTTGCTCATTGCTAGTATATAGAGATATAGTGATTGACTTTAGTATATTACTCTCGTATCCTGCAGCTTTGCTATAATTACTTATCAGTTTCAGGAGTTTTTTGGTACATTTTTTAAGATTTTCTCCATAGATAATCATGTCATCTATAAACAAAGACAATTGTGGGGTGCCTGGGTGGTTCAGTTGGTTAAGCAACTGCCTTCGGCTCAGGTCATGATCCCAGAGACCCGGGATCGAGTCCGACATCGGGCTCCCTGCTCTGCAGGAAGCCTGCTTCTCCCTCTCTCACTCCCCCTGCTTGTGTTCCATCTCTGGCTGTGTTTCTCTCTGTCAAATAAATAAAATCTTAAAAAAAAAAAAAAAGACAATTGTATTTCTTTCTTCACAATCTGTATACCTTCTATTTCCTTTTCTTGTCTTATTGAATTAGCTAGAATTTCCAGGAAGATATTGAAAAGGAGTAGTGAGAGGGGATTTTCCTGCCTTGTACTTGATCTTACTAGGGAAGTTTCAAGTTTGTCACCATTAAGTATGATGTTAACTGTGGGCTTTTTGTGGATATTCTTTATCAAGTTGAGGAAGTTTCCCTCTATTTTTAGTTTACTGAGAGTTTTTATCATGAATTAGTGCTGGATATGCCAAATGCTTTTTCTGAATTTTTATTCATATGATCATGTGATTTCTCTTGTTTTGTCCTGTAAATGTGATTGATTATGTTAATTGATTTTTCAAATGTTGAATCAGTTGTGCATACCTGAGGCAGACAAATCCACTTGGTCAAAGTGTATAATTCTTTTTGTACATTTTTGGATTTGATTTCCCAATAATTTGTTGAGCACTTTTGCATTTGTGTTTATGAATGATATTAATCTGTAGTTTTCTTATGATGTATTTGTTGTTATTGGGTAATGCTGGCCTCATAGAATGAGGATCAAGTCCCACATCGGGCTCCCTGCCTGCTTCTCCCTCTCTCACTCCCCCTCTTGTGTTCCCTCTCTGGCTGTGTTTCTGTCTGTCAGATAAATAAAATCTTTAAAAAAAAAAAGAATGAGCTTTTGATTTTGTTGATTTTCTCTGTTGATTTTCTGTTTTCAATTACATTGGTTTCTGCTCTTGTTTCTTATCTTCTGCTCCATTTGGCTTTAATTTGCTCTTTTCCTAGCTTCCTAAGGTAGCTTAGATGACTGATTTTATTTATCAGATAAATTTTGTTTATTTATTAAATTTTATTTATCAGATAAATCAGATATATTTATCTCCTTTTTTAATGTATACATTCAGTGCTATAAATTTCCCTCTAAACACTGTTTTTGCTGCATCCCATAAATTTTGATAAATCATTTTTTCCTTTTCATTTTTATGTCAAAATGTTCTAAACTTCTCTTGAGATTTCTTTTTTGAACCATGTCTTATTTAGAAGTGTGTTGTTTAATCTCTGTGTAGTTTGGGATTTTCTAAGTATCTTTCTGTTACTCATTTCTAGTTTAATTACATTTTGGACTGAAAGTAGATACTGTATGTTTTCTATTCTTTTAAATTTGTTAAGGCATGTTTTATGATTTATGATATACTTTACTGTAGTCTATACATGTCGATTATATCCAGCTACTCGAAGGTGTTGTTGAGATCACCTACGTCCTTACTGATGTTTTGCCAGCTGGATCTGTCCATTTCTGGCAGAGTGATATTGAGGTCTCCAATTACAACAGATTTATCTATTCTTTGTTGTAGTATCAGTTTGTACCTCATGTATCTTGATCGACGATTGTTGGGCACATACATGTTAAAGACTGTTGTGTCCTCTTGAAGAATTGACCCCTTTATATTTATGTGATGCCTTTTCTTATCCCTGGTAACTTTTGTGCCTTTGAAGTCTGCTCTGCCTAAAATTAATATAGCTATTATCTGTTTTCTTTTGATTACTGTTAACATGATATAGCTTTTTCCATCCACTTAATTTTAATTTATGTGTTTTATATTTAAAGTATGTGCCTTGCTTTTTGATCCAGCTGACAATCTCTGTCTTTAAATCGGTGTGTTTTGACCACTGATATTCAGTGATTACTAATACACTTGATCAATACCTATCATATTTGTTACTGCTTTTTATTTTTTGCCCTTTGTTCCTTCGTCTTCCATTCTCCTTCTGCCTTTATAGTTTTAATTGAGCATTTTATAAGATTCAGTTTTTTTCTTCTTTCATAGTATATCAGTTCTTTTTCTCCTTTCACAGTATATCAGTTCTTTTTTCTTACTTTATTCAGTGGTCACTTTAAAGTCTGCAATATGCATTTACAACTAATCCAAGTCCACTTGCAAATGACACGGTACTGCTTCACAGGGAACTAACAACTAGCTCATCTTGATTTCTCTCTCCTATCCCTTGTGTCATTGCTGGTATTCATTTCACTTATGTAGATGCATACATATGCCCATCTGTGTACCTAAGCATATGTGATCAAATGCATTGTTGCTATTATTATTTTGAATAATCTGCCATCTCTTAGATCAATTATGAATACTAGCAACAAATTCCTTCAATTTTTGTGTGTCTAGGGAAATCTCTATTTCTCCTTCACTTTTTCAGGGTAATTTTACAGGGTAGAGAATTTTAGTTTGGTGGGCTTTTTCCTCTCAGTGCTTTAAATATTGCAGTCTGCTCTCTTCTTGCTTGCATGGCTTATGAAGAGAAGTTAGATATAATTTTTATGTTTGTCCCTTTATAGGTAAGATGGTTTTCCTCTGTTTTCTTTCAGGATTTTCTCTTTCTAATTTCTCTAGTTTGAAAATGATATGCCTAGATAGAGATCTTTCGGCATTTTTCCTGCTTGATGTCCTCTGAGCTTCTTGGGCCTATGGTTTGGTAGCTGATATTAATTTGGGAAAATTCTTAGTCATTATTGTTTCAACTATTTCTTTTGTTCTTTTCCTTTTTCTTCTGTTTCTGGTATTCCCATTATGCATATGTTCTATCTTTTGTAGTTGTTCCATAGGTTTTGGATATCCTGCTGTATTTTTTTCCCCCTATCTTTTTTTCTTTGCTTTTCAGTTTTGGAAGTTTCCTCTGAGATACCATCAGGTTCAGAAATTCTTTCCTCAGTCTTAGTCCATTTCGGCTGCTCCACAAATTACCATAGACTGGGTATTTTATAAACAACAGAAATTTATATCTCCTAGTTCTGGAGGCTAGAAAGTCGGAGATCAGGATGCTAGCATGGTCAGATGAAAACTCTCTTCCTGGTAACTGTGGCTTCTCACTGTGTCCTTACAAGGTGGAAGGGGCTAGTGAGCTCTAGGGTTTTCTTTTTATTTTGTTTTGTTTTGTTTTTTTAAAGATTTTTATTTATTTGACAGAGAGAAACACAGCCAGAGAGGGAACACAAGCAGGGGGAGTGAGAGAGGGAGAAGCAGGCTTCCTGCTGAGCAGGGAGCCCGAGGTGTGACTCGATCCCGGGTCTCCAGGATCATGACCTGAGCCGAAGGCAGTCGCTCAACCAACTGAGCCACCCAGGCGCCCCCTAGGGGTTTTTTTATAAGAGCACTAATCCCATTCAGGAGGACATCATTTTAGTGACCTAATCACCTCTGAAAAGCCCCACTTTCTCACACCTTCACATTGGGCATAAGAATTCCTACCTGTGAATCTGGAGGGGGGAGGTGCATCTCCATAGGACATGTCAGTCTACTAATGAAACTATCAAAGGCATTCTTTATTTCTGTTATGGTATTTTTGATCTCTAGCATTTCTTTTTGGTTCCTTCTTGGAATTTCCAACCCTCCACATACGTTCCCTCTTTGTTCTTGCATGTTGTCTACCTTATCCACTAAAACCCTTAGCATATTAATCATAATTGTTTTAAATTCTCAGTCTGATAATCCCAACATCTCTGCCCTATGTATATCAGGTTTTGATGATTTCTTTATCTTCCTTTTTTTTTTTTTATTTTGCCTTTTAAATATGCTTTAATGTTTTTTCACAATGTCCTGGGTAACTGATAAATAAGACTTTAGTAATGTGGTGATAGGATGTGTGGAGGGAGGGAAGCCTTCCATAGTCCCTTGAATAGGTGTCAGGTTTTAGTAAGCCTGTGGTTCTGGACTATAAGCTTCACATGTCACACCCCAAGCCAGGTAGGACAGGATGGCTAGAATGAAGTTGGGTATTTCTGTTTTGCCTCCTAGAAGACTACAGGGGTCAAAATTGGGCTTTCCGCTCTCCCAGGTCAGTTCATTTCTGATGAAAGTCCAGCAATTTAGGCCCTAGTTAGAGTTCATTCCTGGAATGGACCCTGTTAAGAAAAACAGAGTGTTCTGGTATATATCAAAGTTGGTTTTCCCCCACTTCACCTGCTGGAAGCACGAGGAGACTTTTCTCCAATATTCACTGTGAGACCCTTGTTAGAACTCCAGGAAGTAAACCTTGCCCAAGTGTGGGGACCTCCTGGAAACGGGGCCCCTGTAATCCACAATGAGCCTCCAGTAATTCACCAGCTACGGTTCAGGTGCCCTCCCTGGCTCTAATTCTCACAGAGCTCTCGGCTCTGGTCACTTGTGTTTTTCTGTTTCCAATTTCGGGGGCAGTGGTTTACCCTGTGACTGCATTCCTCTTCAAGGAGCACTGCTAATGTCTCGTTGTTTAGGGGTTGTTGTTTAGGGGCTATTGAGATGTTCAGCAGTTTAGGAGCTGTTGAGTGGAATGTCAACTTCCAAGCTTCTTACATATTGAATTGGACAGCGGAGGTCCTCAAGTGCATCAGCTTTTAAAGTCTATCAGATAGAACACTTTGACTCTCAAAATGAGTGCAAGTCCGGCAGTGAGCACGTGGTGTAGCCCAGCCTCTCCCAATCACATTTGACTCTCAAACCCCTTTGGTCATGTAACATTTAGTAATGTGGCATGGAGCCAGTGCTGTTAAGAACCCACTGTGGGAATCTCTGAGCTAAGAGACAGCCATGCTGGAGAAGAATCAGATCATGTCTTATGGCTGTGACTCAGAGCCCAGAGGCTTGCAAAGGCCCTTCCCCTCTTCCTTTGGACCGGGAAACACAGGTAGGTCTTCTTCACAATGAAAGGCCTAGCAAAGGGCAGCGTGGTAATCATGATGTGCTCCTAGAAGCCCACTGCGCTCAAATCCTGGTTCTGCTGAGAGACCCAGGGAAACTCACTTAACCTCTCTGCACCTTGGTTTTTGCATCTTTAGAATGGAAAATGACGGTGGTAGTATTTGGCTCATAGGGCTGCTGTGAGGATCCCATGAGTGAAAACACGTTCAGAACTTAGAATAAGCGTGGCACCTGGTGAGAGCAGCTGGGTCTCTCTCAGCTCCTTTTGTCATAGCACACAGACTTTCATATTCTATTTCAGCTGAAGGGGAGATTCTGTAGCCCTTCAAAAGTGCATAGAAAATATGGGAGAAAATTCATTATACATTACCTTTACACTGCAGCCATTTTCTAGATTCTGATCGATCTAAGTTGAAATACTGAGGACCATTGGTGTTAGCCATTTCTTTGCTAAAGGGCAAGAGTTTCTTTTTCTTTTTTTTTTAATTTAATTTTTTCAGTGTTCCAAGATTCATTGTTTATGCCCCACACCCAGTGCTCCATGCAATTTGTGTCCTCAGTACCCACCACCAGACTCTCCCATCCCCCACCCCCTCCCTCCAAGTCCCTCAGTTTGTTTCTGGGTCCAAAGTCTCTCATGTTTCATTTCTCTCCCTGAATTACCCTACTTCC
>PITA01005377.1:96479-111559 GCA_004023965.1 Spilogale gracilis
GGTCCAAAGTCTCTCATGTTTCATTTCTCTCCCTGAATTACCCTACTTCCCATTTCCTTTCCTTCTCCTACTGTCCTCTATATTACCCCCTATGCACCACAAGTAAGTGAAACCATGTGATACTTGACTTTTTCTGCTTGGTTTATTTCACTCAGCATAATCTCTTCCAATCCAGTCCATGTTGCTACAAAAGTTGGATATTCATCCTTTCTGATGGAGGTGTAATATTCCATTGTATATATGTACCATATCTTCTTTATCCATTCATCTGTTGAAGGGCACCTTGGCTCTTTCTACAGTTTGGCGATTGTGGCCATTGCTGCGATGAACATTGGGGTACATATGGCCCTTCTTTTCACTACATCTGTATCTTTGGGGTAAATACCCCAAATAGTGCAATTGCAGGGTCATGGGGTGCTCTATTTTTAATTTTTTAAGGAATCTCCACACTGTTTTCCAAAGTGGCTGCACCAACTTGCACTCCCACCAACAGTGTAAGAGGGTTCAAGGGCAAGAGTTTCTAATATTTCCAAACTTGTGGACCACCTCCCTCCCATGTTTTCAATATTAAAAGATGGGACAGACCACAGCCTCTTCACATGTAGTGGTTGTGCCTTAGTCACTGACTGAGAAAACAGTAATGGTCAAAAGCCATTGTAAGGGGTGCCTGGGTGGCTCAGTTGGTTAAGTGACTGCCTTCGGCTCAGGTCATGATCCCAGAGACCCGGGATCGAGTCCCACATCGGGCTCCCAGCTCACTGGGAAGCCTGCTTCTCCCTCTCTCACTCCCCTGCTTGTGTTCCCTCTCTGGCTGTGTTTCTCTCTGTCAAATAAATAAAATCTTAAAAAAAAAAAAAAGCCATTGTAAATGCTGGGATGCCCTTTTTTTTTAAGAGTAAATTAAGTATTGGGGTGCCTGGGTGGCTCAGCCTGTTGAGTGTCTGACTCTTGGTCTCAGCTCAGATCTCAATCTCAGGGTTGTGAATTGAAGCTCAATGTAAAAAATATATATATAGATTAAGTAAGTAAGTAAATTAAGCATTTTGAATAATTATATGTACATCTAATGGTTCTCTAGATGAATTTATAATTTATTCCCTACTGCTGCCATACAAGAAAATAAACCAAGAAAAACTTCTAACTGGGTAAAGCAATTATTCACCTTTACTAAAATTTTAGAAAAAAATAGATGCAATAAAATATACAGGGAAAAGCACCTGTGTGTATCTACCTGTGGAAAATGGGACTCTCAGTGTGTATTCTCTGACCCTCTCAATAGCCCTGAGACCATGCCCGGGTTCTGAAGCCCACAGGGCCCACTCTCCCGAAGTCAAAGAATAACCAGTGGAGAGAAGATGCTGAGGATGATCTCATTAGTGGGGAACACATATCCCTCACTTCTCAAATTCCTATAAAGGGGGATTTCTCTCCTCTTGCCAGCTCAGTGTGTGTTTGAAGGGGCACTTTGCATTCATGGCTCCATCTCTCATTGGGACAAGGGGAATTTTTCCGGTTGTATTAGGGACAGTCTATCAGTCATGGGAGGGGAGGTAAGTTGTCCCGAAAAGTGGTCCAGAGCCACATTTATCCCCTCCATGGTGCTGCCTGCCCCAGGTTTCCCAGGTTGGGAAAAGAAGCACATCTCCTTTCTGGTCTGTGTGCATTTTGTCTGTCTCAGGCTATACCCACATTCTGTCCTTTTGGGAGGCAGCCCGTAACCCAGCCTCCTTCCCTTGCACTGTGGCACTTTCCCGTCACCCAGTGACTGGGTTTGCAAGTACATCTTCCGAGTGAGTGGCTGGTTCAAGGCTGTCAGAGTCAGCTCTCGTCACACATGGGGGTCGCATCATAGATGTGAGGGGACAGCCCTCCTCGTGGCCACAGCTTTGGCTGAATTCTCTGATTTTCCAGGAGTTGTCGGCCCTTCTATCACAGAGCAGATTCTCTGGTCCCTGTGTGACACCTCTGGTTAGAAGTCAGGGCAGATCATGTTAAAGAACATTCATACCTAAGCCTCAGGATGACTTGGAAGAATAACAAGGAAAGGCAATAGAAAAGCCCCACCTTAAAAACATCTGGTAATTTTACGTATAAAATATGTCAAGTTTCACAAGGTGCATAGAAAATCGAGAAAGCCATGGTTTTGCTCTCTCTTGAGAAAGCTTGGCCGCGGGCACACGGAGTTTCCAGCCCTGACGGCAGGAAGGGTGGACCTTGACTGGGCAGGAAGAGCCAGAAAGAGCCAAAAACCCCAGCTGTGTTGGGGGCAACCCCAGAAAGGTGACATAAAGTTCTGCACTTTGACTGGGTCTCCTAATACCCCATCCTCGCTCCTCCCCCTTCAGCTTTGCACAGCTCACCAGGGAAGTCACCTAGGGACAGCAGATAAAAATCTGTGCGTAAATATAGACCTGTGTCTAAATATCACCTGTGTTTAAACGGACCAGGTTAGAATTCTCTTCCATTAATTACTAAGAGTAAATATTACCCATTCAAACGTTGAATGTATTTATTAAGAAAAGATAGCTATTAATATAAAAAAGAAATTTTACTTAAAATATTTCGGGAGGCTGGTTTTTTAACGGATTTCCCAGAACCTGCTAACAACTGTGTGGTACTATGAATTAGCGTGGCTTCCTCTTACAACCAAACGTTAAGATAATGGCCTAATAATACTCACTAGGGATATAAATAGTGTAATCTGGGTCGCACAGACCCATTATCATCGTAGGTGTTATTTCCCTTTATGGGCCATCTTTGGGCAGCCTTGAACTTGGAAGGATGGCTGTTTTGTGTCCCATTCCAGGGCCCATAGTGGAAGCAGCAGATCTACGGCCGTTTTTAAAATGGGACATATGGAGGAGATTGAATCACTTTCTTTTTAAAGTGAACAGAGGAGGAGAGCTTTGGCTCCGAATTGTTTGCCTGGTTATTCTTGTTGCTTTCTCTGCCAGCGCTTTGTGTCAAGCTCTTGGTGCCCTTTGGATGATATTCCTTTCTATCCCTGCATATCATGCAGAATTACTCAGCAAGGAGCTGACGGATAACAGGAGATTAATCACAGGAGACACTGCACACTGGCCCCAGGAGCTTCCAAATCCCTTTCCCTTCCTTGGCAGGTGGAACCCGGCAGCAAGACCCAACCCCGCAGCTGTGAAACTGGGGAAACCTAATGACTTAAAAGAAAAACATCCAGAACTAACTGTTGGGGAAGCCTAACCTGATCCTTCTATTCTTTCATCCATCCAGACATTTAACAGATTTTCACCAAATGCCTACTATGTGCAACCAGTTTTCTTGTTGCAGATATAGCAGTAAATAAACAGACACAAATTCCTGGCCTTCAGGAGCTTACATTTTAGTGAAATCAGACTGCAAGCAAATAAGAAAACCAAACAGGTCATCCACAAAGTCCCAAGAATGAGAACGGCTTCACACTGAGCAGCAGCTCTGCTAACCACGAGCCCTGTCTCCAGTCTCCGGGAGGAAAATGATTTCCAACTAAAAGTTATAATTAGATGAACTATCTGTCAAATAGGAGGGTAGGATAAGAACATTTTTAGGGCGCCTGGGTGGCTCAGTGGGTTAAAGCCTCTGCCTTCAGTTCAGGTCATGATCTCAAGGTCCTGGGATCAAGGCCCACGTCGGGCTCTATGCTCCGCAGGGAGCCTGCTTCCTCCTCTCTCTCTGCATGCCTCTCTGCCTATTTGTGATCTCTCTCTGTCAAGTAAATAAATAAAATCTTAAAAAAAAAAAAAGAACATTTTTAGATGAGCAAGTTTTCAAAAAATTGACCTTCCAAGCTTTCTTAAAAACCATGGAGGGTATAGGATGTTCCAGAATAAAAAAGAAGACTAAAAAAGAGAAAGACACAATCTGCAAACTTTCCTTCTTTCTTTTGGTATAGACCTCTTGGAGTATTCACTGGGCAATGGATTTCCCAGTGTGCACACCGTGACCTAGCCTCCCCGTGACCAGCCGGGGCTGTAGTTACCGCCAATGGGAGGTGAGGGGCAGTAGTGCACACAGCCTTTGGGTTGACTGTGACTTTGTGGGGCAAAGCCTCCTGCCTGCCTCTTGACTGGAGAGAATGTCTTTGTTAGAGCAGTTTAGCTCCAACAAATATATATGGAGGGAGGGAACCAGGAGATCCAGCCCAGGAGAGAAACAGAGGACTCAGAATGGCAGTGAAGAGAGATCCCAGTTAGAGAGCTGTGCCCAGACACATAGGGCAACCAGCCCAGGCTGGAGCTTTGATGGCTCTCAAGTTTGTATCTTTTTTTTTCCTAACTTGAGCAGAGTGCCCAATGAGCCCGAAGCAGATTCTTATCTGTACTTAGCTTGCTGTGTGCTGATCACGTTTCCATTCTTCACACCACGCATATCGCTAGCTGAGGGGGGATGGGCATGCCGCATTCCCACACATAGGAGTAAATGCAGAGCAGCCCACATCCATGGACTCTACTTCTGGGGGATGCCCAGTACTTATTCCCACACTAGCTTTCCCAACCAGGGGGCACCTGGGGTTCCCAAGGGCTCATTCAGGGTCACCCCTCTGGTAAACTCCCAGGGAAACTGAAGCCAGTCGAAGTCTCAGAACCTCTGTTCAGCTTCTCTTCTCCTGGGGCTGTTCACCTGATTGTGTAATATTGCCCTTGCCTTACACAGCTTGGTTGGTGTTTATTGTCTTTCAAAACGAAAATGTGTTGCTTTGGGTTATTTAGGGCATAAAACTCTAGAGAAGCATAAGAATGATTATACCAAAAAATGGGCTAGTGGTTACCTCCGTGGAGGGAAGGAGGGGATATGTTGGGAAGGGGCACATGGGCCTCTCTGGTGCTTTATCAGTCATTAGAATGACTCTGTTAGAGAGGGGTTTCATTTCTTAACCTAGGAGGCAGATATATGACTGGTCATTTACAGAACTATGCATTCTACACTCTCTTATATAGGTCTAATATGTCTTGCATTTATTTTTTTTTAAGTTTATTCATTGGAGAGAGAATGGAGTGAGCAAGAACACGAGTGGGGGGAAAGGGAAAAAGAAGAGGGGGAAGCAACCTTCTCGCTGAGCAGGCAGCCCAATGCAGGACTCAATCCCAGGACCCTGGGATCATGTCCTGAGCAGAAGGCAAACACTCAACTGACTGAGCCACCCAGGCGATCTATCTTACATTTCTTAGGAGGCTCAAATGAAACTGATAAATGTGTGGTCAAAACAGGGTTTACAGATGGGTGGAATAGGAAGAACTTCAGTACTGTTTGACATTTTAAATCTCATGCATGTATTGGTTTGCTAAGAAAGACCTGTGCTAGAAACTGGGCTTACAATGACATTTAAGTCAAGACTCTTGCCTTTGAGTATTTCTGAATCTGGCAAGAGACCAGTACAATGGATTAACAGCAATTCAACCCTCTGAGAGTTTTGAAGTCCCTGTATGCAGATGCTTTCAGATACAGAAGAGAGAGCAGTGGTGTTTTTTCATCCAAAGGCAGTGAGAGGAGAGGGAAGGTACAGGTGATATAATCTGTAAACCAGGCCTCGAAGGAGAAGTTTGAAAAGAAATCAAAGGTGGAGAAAGAGTGTCTGACGTTGAAGTGTGAAAGTAAGCATGGGCAAATGGTCTGGAGGGGATTGCAGACTGCGAGGGTCACACACCGCACAACCCTCAAGGGTCATTCAGTGTTGTGCAGTACGTAACCTGTACAGTCGTCCACAGCCATCTGGTTGAAGGGTATTAGATAAGAAACAGAAAAACACAATGTGAAATGAAACTATTTTAGGATTCTAAACATTATTCAATAGATTAATGTTGACATATTCCAATTATTTGTCATTTCAATATGAAATTTAAAAATCACATGAACTATTTGCACTCAGTGAAGGACAATAGCATGGACCTTTATTTATAATGGTAGGGGACAAACATGAATAAAGTTTTAATATGGTATAGTTCACATTAATACCATTGCTCAAGGTATTGAGAACATAGAGAAGAATTAGGCAAAAGTCACTGTCAATTAACCATTCCACTAGAGACTGAAGAAGAAAATCAACTTACAATTGCAATTCTTGAACAAACTTCACAATAAGGGACTCAAGGTTTCATAAGTGGAGGTAAAAAGGAGAGAGAGAAATCATTTAGGACTGTGTTTCTCAAATATGGCCACTTTGACAGATCTATTCTTGGAGGAGAGGTTTGTGAGTTCTCTGTGATAACATTTTCAATGTTATGTTTTATGTCTGTTAATAATATAACAAGTTAATAGACCCTTACTCTGGACTACCTTCACAACCATCTGACATAACCAAGGGGCCCGTGATTACAGCAGCTGTGATTTCTCTGGCATCAGATAAGGACCAACTGTGCTTCAGTTTTCATGTGGTGTTTCTCAAATTGGGTCCTCAAGACCTTTCAGAGAATTGTTGAACATTTCCTAGGACAATCTGTGACTTGTCAAGGATAAGAACACTGATTCAGAGCAGTGATTCTCAAGATAGGACGGGATGGGTTAAGGATCATGACTGGGGAGACCAATGTAGCTTGAAAAAAGCACATCAAAAGACCTATTGTTTAGGTAATGCAATTCCAAAATGTAAATCTCTACAAAGTACTTTTCAGGCAGTAGCAGAAAATTAGTTAGAAATTCATCCTAGGGGGACTGGGATAAACTTGGTTGAGAAACACTGGCTTAGAGGTAGAGGTGTCCTAGCATATAGAGTTAGGAAGAGACATGTGCCAAAGAGAAAAAAGACCTTTTGGGCCACTGAGTGAATCCTAATTCACTTAGCCATCATGGTCTTTTGGAACCCAAAGGGCCAATCAAGAAGAAAGCCAAGATATCCTCTAACCTTCTCAGACCTGTGGGTTGGGGCAAGTTGGTCCACTTTTAATACTGAGTCAAAAGAAGATCTTTTTGCCAAAAAAATTTTCCCCTCTTTTTTTTGTTAACATATTTCAGAATTTTAAGTAAACAGTTGCTGTGGCTTTTAGCCTGGGATCCATCCACCAGGAAGTGTTGTTGTCATCTAAAGTGTCCTCCAGCTCTCAGGGGGACAGCATCCTGGGATCTGCTCTGCCAGGAAAACAAAATACAAAAAAGTGGATTTTCGTGGAAAGGTAAAGTCCCCATTACCTTTATTTTCCCCATTACCAGAACACTTATTCCTGCTATTTAAGCACGTTCTATTTCAGATGGCCTTGAGATACAGTTGGCAACAAAACACTGAGCTAATAGAATGCTGAAGAATGGTGCGAACACACCTGGTGAATAAGGGGACCTCTAATGCCTACCCCAACACAGGGGAGCTAGGCAAATGGTCTTTCCTATCTTCCCAGCAAGGTCATTTGTTTTCTTCCATTTTTAATCTAAGCCTAAACTGCTCAAAAGTGCTTTGATACTCGGTGTGAGGCCACAAACAGACTTAGTGTTCACTCGTTGCGATGGTGCTGTAGACTTGTGAGTAGGAGTTTTATAGTACTGACTACTTCATGCCAAGACCAAGGTATTCAGCTATACTTTTTCAGAAATCCTTTTTTAACTTCTACTACTATTTTGAATAACCACCACGAATTACATATACACATTGCTCAAGGGTAAGTTATTAATTAGTGGGCAATATATATACCTCAGAGAATATTTTGGTCTAAGAACCATATATTAGTCAAAGTCTCCTTTAACTAAAAACAAAAACACTGAGTCTGCTTATGAGTCAGTGGAACCAGCCTACTTAGCAGCTAGCTAGTTGTAATGAGAGCTGGGGGAAAGAAGAGCTCGTCAGACCCCAAAAGTACCCTGGGTCTTTTTTGAAGAGTTCATCACCCTATGGCTTTTCATTCAGCCAAGGATCTCCTTTGGGTGGCAACTGCAGAAAACATTGTTTTGACATTTGGGAACCTAATTATATTGAATTGATTTACAGTGGGAACACAGGTAATGCACAAGTTACTTTGATTTCAACATTGCACGGAGAATAATCCAAATTGCTTGCCGTGGCCTCTATGCCCTGGCCCCCGTCCACATTTCTTGCTAGTCTTCCTTTTCATTGCATTCACTCCATCTTTTCTTGCTGGCTTTCCTTTCCTTGAATGTCGTCAGCTCCAGGCCTTGGCACTTGCTAGTTCCTCTGCCCGAAAAGCTTTTTGGATTACCTTTGCATGGCTGTCTCCTTCTTGTCAACCAGGTCTCAGCTCCACCAACTGAGAAGGGCCTTCCTTCACCATATTAGCTCTAAATTTGTTCCCTACCCCCTGCCTTGTTCTATCACATTATTCTATTAATTTGATTCAGGAATTACTTACTTATGTGTTTTTTAGTCAGCACCCCCCGTCTAGAATGGTGGTTCCATGTCGTCTTTTTGTTCCTCTCCCTATTCCCTGTGCCTCGTACACTGTCTGCACATAGTAAGTGCTCAATAATTACTTGCTAAATGAAAGTCAAGTGAAAAGATTTCCTCCTATCCACACAACCTCTTTGTAAAAGAGGAAACTCCTCAATGACGTTATAGTTCTTTAAATCACCCCACATGACTCTTTCTCTAGCTGAACTGCCTCTCTGGAGTAGAATAAAACCCAGTAGAATTCCAGCACCTCCCAGTGTTCTGGCCAGGCATTCCCCCCCTCACTCACCTAGAATTACTGTAGAGCTCCCATCTGATTGAGCCGCTTCAACAGTTCCCCGCTCTGATGCATTTCCATCAGATCACTGCATCCGCCTATGCAATCTTTACCGATAAAGACCCGCGGGACCTAAAACAGCAAACAAACTAAGATAGTTAAGGACCTTCATGACTAGGTTAGGAAGAATGACATTTTTCCTTCCTTCAAAAATTTCCCATCATCCAAAGCTTTTACCATCACTTTCCAGCCTCCTCACATATGTTCTTTCAGGTCAGATCTTTGTTACAAGTGTAAAATTATTCATTAAAGAATGTTGGCAAGCCAAGGTATTTTTCCCATGGAGAAGACGGCGCGTGAGATTGTCTAACTTGTCAAAATAACTTAAAAATTTCATTCTCGAGATGCACATTTCAGGGAAAGAATCTTGGTTGGCTGTAGCTAGACCACCCTGGTTGAATTCTGGTTTCTCTGCAGCTGGGACCACACCTGAGTTCTGCGGCTGAGCCAGGACAGCCAGGAGGGAGCTGGTTTCTAAGCACAGCTGGAAAAGTATTTGCGTTAGGTCTCTGGGCCTGATTGTTAGATTCACTGTATATTAGTCATCTCTCTCTGCCGTGAGCTCTGCCCTCAGCTGGGGAAGCGGTGGTGGCATGTGACTCTCCATTTTTTGTCCCTCCCCTGTTATCGTATGTTTGAGGGCTGTCACTCTGGGAGTAAGGGTTTGGTTTGGTTTCACCTTCGCCATGTTTGGGCCCCCCAAGGCAAGCCAGGCTGACAGAGTCATTACCCCAGCTGAATGTGATCCTCTCCAGTTACACTCGGGCTCCCTCCCTGCCGCTAGCTTCCCCTGTGTTTTTAGAGTCCTAAAGGGAGGAGGAAGTCCTCTCACTGCGGCCCAGACAACTTCCAGGCCCACTTGTACAGAAAAGCTGACTGGCCATGAAGAAACAAACCAGTACGGGTCACCTGAGTGTGAGAAGCAAGCAGGTCATCTTCCTGAACCCTAACAACCTCCCACAAGGGGCAGGAGAGATTAAAGACAGGAGGCAGTAAAAATACTTTCAAAGCCTTGGATTTTGTGAAGGCATCACAATTCAAGTGGATCTTTTAAAGCATGAGACAGATGAGAAAGGGCTGAATTACTTCAGTAAGTTCTTCTGGTGTTTTTATTAAGAAGGTGTTCTGGGTAGGAGTGAGCTTTAAAAATTAAGGTCAAATAGTAAATGAATCTGTACCACATTCCCATGGCTGTCTCCTGTGTCTGGAGACTGGGAAAGAGCACACAGAATTGCACATCTGTGAGAAAAGGCACACATGTCCTCTTCAGTCACTTTGCTGCCTGCCCTACTTGCCCCATGGTCATGTGGGGACCTTGTAAATTGGGAAAAGCCATCAGGAGGACATTATTTTTATTAGCTGATGGAATAACTAAGGAGGTCAGAAGTGTAAGTTTTCCCTTGGGTGCTTCCATTATTTTAGAGGAAACAAAGCTTCCACTCCTCCAAATTATTGGGGGTCTTTTGGCTTTTATCACCCCAGGAACCCCTGGCAGTGGTTGGTGTAGCTGTCACTAGAACAGAATCCCAGTGTAATTTTAATATAATTATGCTGCAAAGCTCCTTCTGTTGAAGGCATTGCCTAATGAAATAGAAATCACCTGAGCTCTATTTATTTGTGTATTTATTCGACAGAGAGCGAATACATGCGTGGGGGGAGGAACAGAGAGGAGGAAGGAGAAGGGGGAAAGAATCTCAAGCAGACTCCTTTCTGAGCACAGAGCCTGAGCAGGGCTGATCTCATGACCCTGAGGTCTTGACCTGAGTTGAAACCAAGAGCCCAGGTGCCCCCAAATCTTCTGAGCTTTAAACGAGTTAGAGATATATTCACTCTTGAACGTGTATATTTTCAAAGAGAACTGAGCAATGGTCATGACTCCTACTGTTTGTCATATCCCGACCTTCTGCTGGGGTTTTGGCTGAGAGAGGGTTTGAGTCAGTTGGAGAGGGCGCCCCGAGGAGCAACGAGTCCTCTCCTTACCCCCCACCTGGCAAAGAGGCTGCTTTGCTGAGAGGTGGAAGGCCTCCGTAGGCTCACCCTCTAGGCTCAGCAACAGCAAAACCGCTTTCAGCAGAGCTGTGACTGGAACCTCTGAAAGGAGGTGTGTGGGGAGCTGTGGGGAGCCCATGGCTATCTCTGGATTCTGGCTGAGGAAGGATGAAGGAGCGTGTGCCCTGTGCCCTCCCCTCCTGGCCCCAGCACCGTCTTCCAGGAACCTGAGAGTCTATTACTGTCAAGGAGCAGAAAGAGAACTGCCATCATAAAACCAGGCTTTATGATCCTGGGGCCTGGACGGGCCTGGTGTACCTTCCTCCGGCCCCCGGCCCCAGCTTCTGTGCTCCAGGGTGCTCGCTCGGGAGTCAAGAACTCAGCTCCTTCCCAAACTCTTCACCCCCTCCCTGGCTATGTCCCTGGTATAGGCCACCATCATTTTTCGTCTGAGTAACTGTTGTAGCCTCCAGATGTCTCCTAGCTTCAGCCCTCAGGCTGACCTTCCTACACTCACTTTCCCCCACAGCCACTGCCCTTCTCAAAAACTCAGTTTGGCTTACTCCTCTGCTCCAGATTCTTCAGTGGAATCTCATTGCGCTTCGCAAACCATAGTCCTTATAACAGCTTGAAAAGCCTTCTCGACCTTCACCCCGTTACCTCTTCAACCTCATCTCCTCCTACTTTCCTACTAATTCACGATGCTCCCGCCACATGGGCCTCCCTGCGGGGCATACTTCTACCACAGACCCCTGCACTCGCTCTTTCCACTGCCTGGAACATTCTACTACACTAAGTTTCTGCCTGCATCGCTCTCTCGCTTCCTTTAGAGACCTGAAGTCCGTGAGGCTCTGATGGCTTTGATCGAAATTGGACCTTGCTGCCTACGGTCCACCTCCCTTTCCTACCTAGTTTGTCTCTATAGCACTTATCACCGACCATCTTCCAACAAAATGTTTTACTTTTTGTGTTTACTAGAATGTAAGTTCCACAAAGGCAAGAGTTTTTGTTTGGTTCATGGCAGTTTTCCAATGTCTGGAAAAGTGCCCTGATAGGTAGTAGGTGCTTAAAAATTGATGCACCCAACAAAAATCATCCTTCGCAAGTCAAGGCGAAATTATTTTCTCACACAAGCAAAAATTGAGGAAATTTGTTGCCAACAGAGCTGCCTTGCAGGAAATGTTCAAAGAAGTTCTTTAGAAGGAAAATGATACAGGTCAGAAACTTGGATCTACATAAAGGAAGAACATGAGAGAAAGAATAAATGTGGGTACTCATCTAGGAGATTTGACCATAGAAAAACCCAAACAATTTCTCCAAGTACATGGCCTGACTGAAGCCACAAGTTTCTGGAATCAGTCAGGTCCTGATGGGCTCCTACTATGTGCCCATCACCATAGGTCATTACAGGGAGGTAAGAACAATGACTTCCAAGTCTCTCATTTCTTCAGATGTAAACCCTTCCTTGGGAGGGAACCTGAAACCAATCCCATAGGGCGCCTGGGTGGCTCAGTCCTTAAGGGTCTGCCTTCAGCTCAGGTCATTATCCTGGAGTCCTGGGATCGAGCCCCGCATGGGGTTCCTGCTTGGCGGGAAGCCTGCTTCTCCCTCTCTCACTCCCCCTGCTTGTGTTCCCTCTCTGGCTGTATTTCTCTCTGTCAAATAAATAAAATCTTTAAAAAAAAAAATCAGATGTAAACCCTTCCAATCCCATAAAAGGATGTTTGTCCCCTTAAAGGAATGCATTCAGGGCTCAAGAACTTGTGGAAGGTCTTTTTAAGAATTCAAAAACAAACTTAAAAGACTACAAGGAAAATTGTTGCTTTACGAATAGGGGAAAAAATGTGCTAAATGAATGTATAGAGAGGTTTCTCCAGCTAAAGAAGACATGTTACCAGACTGATGGAGCTTTCCGAATTTTTTTTTGTGTTAGAATTACCTGGGGATTTTCTTTCTTTCTTTCTTTCTTTCTTTCTTTCTTTCTTTCTTTCTTTCTTTCTTTCTTGTAGGAAATGAGCTTTTTTCCAGCCTTATTAAGGTATAATTGGTAAATAAATTTCTATATATGTAACTTCTACAGTATTAAGATTTGATATAGGTACCCATTTTGAAATGATCACTATAATCAAGTTAAGTAACAGACCCATCACCTTACATAACTTTTGTCCCTGTGTGGTGAGGACACCTAAGATCTCCTCCGGAGCCAACTTCAAGCATACGATGCCATATTAGTAACTACAGTCATCTTGCTTTCTACTAGATCCTCAGTATTTCCCCATCTTATGACTGAGAGTTTGTACCCTTTAATCTGGGGAATCTTTAAAACTATTGATCCCTGGCTCCCACCTCCGATTTAACTGATATGGAGAATAACTTGGGCATCCAGATTTTTTAAAAAGCTCCCCATGTAGTGTCAAGGTGCAGCAAGGTTTGGGAGCCACTGGCTGAGAGGGGTCCGCCCATCACAGCGGGGTCCTTGGCAGTGCCTGCCCAGCCCTGTGTCTCTCAGGACATGGGCAGCAGGAGTCTCTGACCACTGTGTCCTCTGCTGCAGACCTCCTCCCTCAGACACAGGAGTCCTCACCTCGCAGCTGGGACCCTGGAAGCAATAGGGTAACAGGTTTAGCCTCCCTCTGTGCCAAGATACCTGTCTCTGACTGGAGAGCCAAGGAGAAACAGCCTCCAGTGCTTTATGATCAGAACCCAGAAAAAAGCCTGCGAGTCCAACTCAAACCGAAGCAGGATGTGTGCTTCTGCAAACACTGTGTCCAAGAATGTGCATCCTGAGGGAGACAGGCTGGGGTGAGCTGGTGGGCTGGCCCCTAGCCCACCCAGCGCTAGAAGACTCAGGCAGGCTGATGGACCAGGGATGCTGAAGCAAAGGAAGCCTTTTTAGGTAGAGAAAAGCCGTTCTTAGAGGGGCTCATGGTCTATTGAGAGCAAAGGAGATTTAGTGGTCCCTTGCTCTCATCTCGTCTGGCTTCAGGGGAGGTGTTTGAGGATCACAGAGGTGGTGCCTTGCCCAGGATCACATGCAAGCCATTGTGAGATCCAGGCTGGAACTCTGGTCCCTGAAATCCCTACTAGCACAGGCCTGGAAGCACCTCAGAGAAAAAGGGGCAAATCATGAGCCTTTAGATTCTTGCTGTGGGAGGAGTTAGATCAGATAGGGAAGAATGAGCTAATTGGGTTATGGTTAAAGCAAGCTTAGAGAAAAGAATGAAGGACACCAAGCTTAAAGAAAAGATTGAAGGACAGCAAATCCCGCTTGGCCAAGTGAACCCAGAAGAGTGCATGCGATTCCCACATTCAGTAGCAGAAACTCACAGCGCCGCCCCCCACCCCCGGACTCCTGTACCCCCACCTTCCAACCCCAGCCCTGCAAGCTGCAAACTGTTATCTCCCCGCAGTGCTTGAAACAAAGGCTCCAGAATAGCTCACCCACTCCGGGACAGCTGCTGGGCCAGCTGGGCTGGCTGACCCGGACGCCCGGCACTGGGTCTGCCAGGACCTCTGGCTGCAGCTCAGCTGCCGGGTCCCTGGAGGGGGGTCTTCTCTTTGTCGCCCTCCCCCACCCCGCAGAGCCCTCCGGCGGCGCCTTGAGTGACAGAACGAACCCTAGCGGTGTCCTAGAGAAAGGCACAGGCGGATCCCCTGCACAGCCCCCACCAGAAAAAGGAATCTGAGACCCTTTTGCTCAGCCTTTGAGAGCTCACCGTTCTGGCTCCTGTGAGTGTTGCCAAATAATCTTGAATCTTGTCTGTGTAACTGGTGGCTGTGATATCCACAAATTCCAAAACCCCTTGTTTGAAGGGCAATTCGCTGAGGAGCTCTTGGGTCCTTCGGCAGTAGGGGCAGGTGGGCTTGATGAACACGACCACCTTCCCAGGCTGGATTTTGCTGTTCACGAACTCTTGAGCCATGCTGACAGGCAGCTGCCTCCCGGGGAGGAATCCTCAATTGCTGGTATTGCCTGGGTGTAAACCGGTGGCCGGCCAGCAGGCTCTCATTTAAAGGAACCTCCCCAGAGGAGGAGTTTGTCCCGTAGTATGCTCCAGTTTTAAAGAGACAGCTCCAATGGCATTTCAATCTGGGCTGATTCACCAGCTGGAGATGCCGAGGATGGCACACTTGTTTTTCATCAACAGCTATGTCCAGGGTGTCAGCCTTGTCCTCACTGTTTCCAGGAGCGCCCACCCTTTGGCAGAGAGCTTTTGGGGAAGCACTGAGTATGCAGACCTGCACCTGGGAAGGGGCTGAGCCAGCAGTGACTTCTTGGTTTCCCTCTCAGACCCACCCACACTCACATGGGAGCAGAATCACTCTCGAAACATGGACATCACCTTCGAGGAAGTGAAACTGAAATTGGGACTTTGCCTCCATCTTGATGTGGCTCCCAGGGCATTGGGCTTG